>CM043123.1:4375208-4659368 GCA_023701765.1 Hylyphantes graminicola
AAAAAAAGTGGTATTTAGATCAACATCTATTGAACCGTTTCAGTTCTCAGTTTAAAAATAAGTTATTTAGGGGCTAGGGGAATATGGGGGTAAAATCAAGAATTTTCCAGTCATCTCATTAAAAACCTACTTTTTAACTAATTTTCATGAAATTTTTTTGCATATAAAATGCATTTGTTTAGATTTGTTGAAGAACTGTTTAGAACTGTTTAGATTTTAAATATATAGATATTTTTAGTTTTTTCAAACTATATGCTCTAATATCTGGCAATTTAGTGAACATAGTTACATTTACTCATTTTCAACCAGTGTGGGGGAAAATGGGGGTATCTCAAATTTAAAATCCTTAAAATCTTATTAATTAATCTTATTATTTTGAGTTTTTTAATAACACTTCACATTATAATTACATTTAAATGGTTTTTAACTAATATTCTCCAATATTATCCAATTTAAGTTAATTCCAAAACCAAAACTCCACTACATTTTACAGTAACAGCTAAGCCTAACCATACCGCCACTTTACCCCACTGCCTAAAAATAGTTATTAAAAATTGAAAAATTGGTATTTTTCTTAGCAATTTTTGCAGAAATACTCTTCAAGAAAGCGGTTATTGCATGTCACAATGCTTTAGAGCATAGAATGTTTTATAAAATAAATCAAACATAGTTTTTACGAGTGAATTGTAACAGCTGAAACAAAATTAATTTAAGAACAAGAATCTGAATGAATTAATGGTGTTGCCAGATTCTAAAGACCAAATAAAAATAATTATAGATAATGTAAAAATAATATTGCAAAGAAAAGTCTAAAAAAAATTAAATGTATGGTGGGAAAATGTATATTTTTAACATACCCCTATTTCCCCCCTATCACCGTTTACCAAACGCACCCCCCCCCTCCAGTAAGAAGAAACATAACACAAAATATCCGTATTAAGGGGGTTCAGTATGTTGTATAAATCGGTATTGTTAAATTGGCCAATTGCAATGTACCTTTTTACAATAACTACTGATCAGATCATCTTAAAATTTTCTGTGTGTGTTACACCAACCTTATATATTAATCTGAGGTTAAAAGTTTTTTGTAAACAACTGTTAGAATTTTTTAAATAAAATAAGTTTTAAAGTACCCAAAAAATCATAAAATTTTTCACTTTTTTTGCCCCATAAATTTTTTTTCACTTTAATTTTATTAAAATTTATAACCTCAGATTAATCTGTACTAAGTATTGCATCAGATAAAAAAAAGTTTGCGAGAAAACATAGCATAGTTTTTGAGAAAAGGTACATTTTTTCGAACGTTCAAAAAATCAAGTTCTGGAGAAAAACGCTTTTTTAAAGTTTTTAATTGGGGGGGTATATAACCCATTTCCTTACGAAGCCATGACATTAAAATGGCTTTTAATGTCAAAAATATCTTTCCAATCGTCTTGATACTTTGTGACATTATTAACAAAGGTTGTAATAGTATTTTAAGCCAATAATTTTTGTTTTGATTTTTTCACCGATTTTAGGGTACTGAACCCCCTTAATGCATGCCATGTTTCATCAGGTTATTGAAACATAAAATTTGTTTTCCAGAAGAATTCCGCGGTTTTGAATGGTTCCCCTGCTGGAATGGTTTTCTACAAAAAAGAAAATCATTGCCAATGATGATTCACAACTTCAGGGTGAGTAAAGAATTTTAATAAGTTGGGGGGGAGAAGGGGGTTGCCGTGTTTTTGTTAAAATATTTATATCTTTGTTGTAAAGATGAATGTATAGTCGTGTGAAAGAGACTTAAGGTAGGCGAATACCCAAAATTCTAAAAATTTTACTACTGCTTTAATCGTTTCCAAATTTGGCACAGTGATTTCAAATATAATGAATGATACTATTTGGGCATTTTTTAAAATTTAAATATAATTTATTTATTTTGAACGGTGTTTATCTACTAAAAAAGGAGGTTTACGATAACAAGTCTACCACATTGAATTTTCATCCTATTAACATCAATTATGTGTTAAATTCTTCGTTTTGAACCGATGCATGCAATGACCCTCTAGAGTTGCATAAAAATTGCAAGAAAAGAAGTTATTAAGAAAAATGCTATAAATTAGCCACAAAAAAAGGATTTTTTTCGATTATCTTACACTTGGACATTAAAAAAAAACTTATGTATTTACACCAGATGTTAGAGGTTCATGGCACAGATATATATTGAAATAGCATCTGTAAAAAATTTCAGGTAAATTAATGTAAAACTTTTTATACTAGAAGTGTTGGCGCAAACCCCTTTTTTTAGGTGAAAAACACCGTTTAAAATATATTATATTTAAATAAAAAAAGGCCTAAAAAGCATTGCTCATTATATTTGAAATCACTATGAAAAATTCGGAAAAGATTAAAGTAATAGTAAAAATTTTAGAATTTTGGGTCTTATCTACCTTAACATTTTAAAAATAGTAATTATTACCATTATTATATTATTAATCATTATTATTTGTCATCAGTACTTTTATTCTTAAAAAGTAATTTTGTAAAACTAAAAATTTTATTACAAGAAAAACGTAATAAAAGCTTTTTGTTACTTCTTAAATGTTTATTATTTTAAATATTGTTTTTTAAATGCAAGAATTATAATCTGAAAATGTATCAATCGTCACTAGAGTCTCTCCTAATATTCGCAAAAAGAGAAACAATACTAGAAAATATTGGGGAATATGGGCAGTCTGTTTTATTTAATGTAATAAAAATTTACATTTGAATCTTAATATACGTGCAAAGATGGAATTTTTAAAGGTCTAATTCTTTTTAGGAATAGTGAGAAATTCGAGAAAAATGTCACATTCAACCTTGTATGAAGTTAATGAATTAATCCATAATACGAATTCATTTAATGAAATAAAATACATAGCATAATAAAATATAACATAATAAAAAACACATAGAAAGCTTTTTGATTCTGGAACTTAGGTGCATTTTAATCTGACCAGTCACCAACAACCCATATTATAACGGCATAAACCTTATAACTTACTTAATAGTGTGATGTTACTTTTCAAAACTTAAGGTAGGCGAATACCCAAAATTCTAAAATTTTAAGCATAGTGATTTCAAAAATAATGAATAATACTATTTCGGCATTTTTTTTATTTAAATATAATTTATTTATTTAAAACGGTGTTTTTCTACTAAAAAAAGAGGTTACGCTAACAAGTCTACCACATTGAATTTTCATCCTATAAACATTAATTATGTGTTAAATTCTTCGTTTTGAACTGATACATGCAATTACCCTTTTTTAGAGTTACATATAAATTACAAGAAAAGAAGTTATTAAGAAAAATGTTATAAATTAAGCACACAAAAAAGATTTTTTCGATTAACTTACACTTGGACATAAAAAAAAAACAACTTGCGTATTTACACCAGATGTTAGAGGTTCATGACACAGATATATATTGAAATAGCATCTGTAAAAAATTTAAGGTAAATCCATGTAAAACTATTTATGCTAGAAGTGTTAGCGAAAACCCCTTTTTTTAGTTGAAAAACACCGTTTAAAATAAATAAATTATATTTAAATAAAAAAATGCCTAAATAGTATTATCCATTATATTTGAAATCACTATGCCAACTTTGGAAAAGATTAAAGTAAGAGTAAAAATTTTAGAATTTTGGGTATTCGTCTACCTTAATAGTGTGATGTTACTCAACAAAACTTAAAAGATAAAAGCTTTTTTTTTACAGGATCCCGAGACTTGCATTTGTTTATGCGTAGAAGGCGATCCGGAAGGTCGTGAATCAGATTCAGTGTTTGGGGAACTATCGAGAAAAGTGTGACGGATAGCGGATGTTTCGGATTCGTTGAAGCATCGGCGAAAGTAAGTATTTAAACTTGTGTCCCTGAACTATGCCATGTCTATTTACTAGGCAAGCTTCGAAAACATTTCCTTCCCCCATTCCTTCGCTTGATTTTCCAGGAAAAAGGGAAGGGAGCAACGTTCCTAAACCACGCGTTTGAGGTTTTGTTGTGACTTTGACAGTTCAAACTTAAGTAGGGTGGGGAAGAAACGAGCTCACGCCTTTTCGAAGAAAACAACATGCGGGGTGGGGGAGGAAAATGCTTTCGAAGCTTACATTCAGGATAGACCGGGTATAATTGAATTGGGAAGTGTCGAAACTGAACTGTAAAAAAATACAAATGTATTTCAGAACATTTCTGGTCGCAAAGTTGCCAGAAAATATCTGTATGCTTCAGACAAAATCTGTTGACGGAATTTTCCCGTAGACAAGGCAATACAGAAAATATTCGTGCCTAAGATACTCTCTGTATTCCTGTTTAGGTAAAGAAATAGAAAACATCAAACCATAACCTGTATACGAACCCTCGTCGATGGAAAAGGAAACAGACACATTAAGACGACTCTCTTGGGAAATCCACATCTTGAAAATCGTAATGTTATTCCTATGGAGAATATTCGCAAGTCAATTACCGCCACATTTTAAATAAAAGATTGCTAGTTTCTTGTATCATTGTAAAGAACGAAAGGAGTAGATTTCATAAAACTAATTTGTTTTGTGAAAATCACATATTTAGTAATTTTAGTATTTTTTTTTAAAGTTAGAACTTAATGCGTACTAAAACTAGAACTTAATGCGTACAAAAAATTATTAAAAATATTAAAGATTTGATTTTCACAAAACAAATTAGTTTTATGAAAACCACTCCTTTCGTTCTTTACAATGATACAAAAAACTAGTAACCTTTTATTAATATTGTGGCGGTAACTGACTTGCGAATATTCTCCATAAGAATAACATTACGATTTTCAAGATGTGGAATTCCCAAGAGAGTCCTCTAAGGGGAAAACCACTTACCCATAGCAACTACGGAAATAGTGTGAATATAACAAATTTGATTTTCTTAATCAAACAGAAAAACTTCCCAATATTTGGAATCTGTATAAGTGTTAAGTGGTAACAGATTTTGTATGTTAGAGAGAAAATGTGTTGTATGATAAATTGAGAAGGAAAGTAATTTTACAATAAATTTAAGCAGTTTCAGAAAACAGAATTTTTTGCGGGAAAGTATATTTTTTATGAACATCGAATCACTCTAGCAAAATGTATTCATAAAAATGGGAATAAGAAAAAGTGTTTTACAAGTTATGTTATCTGTATCGATGCTATTTTTTGCTGTATATGTTACCTACTAAACTGTTAAAAATGTTGTGCTTGCTTTCACCATAATAATGGTTCCTAGTAGCTGAAACGGCTGTGTGGTGAAGTGTTTCACCATATTTTCGGTATTGGGTTGAAACGTTTCTCAGGTTTTAGTTTCCAAAACTTGAAAAATGGTTCGAGTGAATACCGTAAGTATGGTGAAACATTTCACCTCACAGCAGTTTCAGCTACTAGAAACCATTTTATGGTGAAAGTAAGCACAAAATTTGTAACAGTGTAAAAGGATTTTAAATCAAACATTTAGTTTGTGCTTACTTATGAAATGAAAGAGATATTATTACCAATACACTAATGCCCAAAATCTTACATTTAGAAAAATCTTATCACAAATCATTTTATTTCATTATTTTTTCCAGAAATTTTGCAAACCAAATGTTTGAACATAATATTTAAATCCCTTTTTCTTATTTTAATAGTCAAGAGTCATCATAATATTTAAATCCCTTTTTCTTATTTTAATAGAGTCAAGAGTCATCATAATATTTAAATCCCTTTTTCTTATTTTAATAGAGTCAAGAGGAGGTGTAGTTCCCGAATCTGCCATCATCCGTAACAGCTCGAACCAGTATGAGTGGCTGGCCAATATTAATATGTCATCTCCAACTGGGCTGACTGGAAACAGCAGTACAGTTGGAGGTGGGATGTTAACAAAATTCTACTTGCCAACAAAAACGTCTAATCATTGAAATCCAACCAATGAACTTAGTCCTGATCCTAAAGAAAATATGATTTGCCATGCCAAAAGAAGATGCTTTTGGACAATGAATATAGTTATTAATGATGAGAAATATCTTAATATTCTATTTATGAATTTATTATTATACACTTTCGCCAAACCAAAAATTATCGCCAAACACACGAAGTATAGTGTGTAATAAATATAATATTTATAGTGTATATTATAGTAAATGTAATATTTATAGTGTATATTATAATGAATGTAACATTTATAGGTGCATAATAATATGTATATAGCCATGAATGATGCAAATATTTTAATATTCTAGCAATGAATTTGTTTACGAATAAATTCATTTAGTACTTGTGTATTGTCCAGTACACCATTTTCACCAACCCCTAAAATTATCGCCAAGAAGCAGTGTTTATAATAAAAATAATAATTTATATAAATACAAAATATAATTATTGATATATCATTTCCAATATCATAACATAATTTTATTATTTTTTCATGGGAATATTAGTGCCAAATCTGAAAACTAGCGAAAAGGGATGCGCAGGCGTTGGCGCAGGTCGAAGTAATAGTACAAACGCACTAAAATTTCTAAAAATACGAAACTGAAGTTATTAATAAATTTTTTGGGGATTTCTTATGTATTTCATGTTTGTCAGTAGTAAAATATTTTTAAATGTTAATTTAATTTTAAAATTTATATCAACACACAATGTTCCACGTCAATAATGCCAAACAACAGCGACAACTTAGAAAACTGAATTTAAAATAAATACATTTTATTAAATATTGAAATATGTACGAACGTTTTTGAAATTTGAGGCATTATTTTTTTATAAATCGATTTTTTATATAAATGATTTGTTTACTGTGCATGTGATAAGATTTTTGTTTTGCTGATTTCTAATCATCTAACTTAAAATTCACTCTTTTAATGTCTTTTATCTCGTTTCTTCAGTTAACTTTGAGAAATGCAAAGTTGAGTAGTAATATTAGGAAAGTAATATGATTGTATTTCTTTATGACAAAATATTCATTGAAATATATAAGTATATGCCTGTTAAATTTAATTTATATTATAAAATTTATAAAGCACTTTACTATCGTCATTTTACTCAAAATATTAATATACTCACATACTATTAATATTTTGTATATTAATATCAGCACTTAATATTAATATTTTGTATATTAATATAAGCACTTAATATTAATATTTTGTATATTAATATACGCACTGTCACTATTCACTATATATTAATATACGCACTGTCTATAAAGTATGAATAAAATAAAAATGTTAATATCGCGTATTGAAAAAAGCTGAGAATATTTTCTGAATCTTTAGATGAAATAGTTTCAGAAATTAATTTAAAAAGTTTAAATTCATACCCTTTATCAAATTAAAAAAATATTTCATCTTTATTCACCTGAAATCGTCTTTAAAATGTTATGTATAATATAAAGGTAGATTTTTCATATGAGTTTTCATGGAAATTTTATTTTTTGTACGGTTTTGTCCCAAGATTTTTCGTGTCAAATGTTTCATTTTCAGAGTATACATACAAATGTTAGTAATAATCAAACGTAAATCCAATAGTGCTACGTAAAAAAAAAATTTAAATTAAAGCTTAATTAAAGCTTAAAATTTTGTGGAGTACAGCCTGTTATTTTAGCTTCGCTTGAAATTGTAAGTTTAAGTTAATGAAAATTTATGTTAGCAAATAAGCTGTTGTATAAACTGAAATATTAGTTTCAGCAAATAATTTTAAATTACCCATGTAAATAAGTAATGTAATATTTTTTACATTTGATTATTAACCTAGCAGATGATTCTTTGAAAAATTGTTATCTATGTCTAATTGACAATATTATGGAAGAATGATATCGAAATAATTTGTCGTTTGTTACAAAGGGATTTTTAAGGGAAATTTAACTAGCTAAAATGTATTTGTAAATATATTCATAACTATAATCATTGTCGTCGTCTAAATGTTAAAGCGTTAAACTTCTGTTGTAATTATATTGTAAATTTTTAAATGAAGTGTGGTAATGGTTACGGTTTACTGTAAATGTTTTTCAGAAATGTTATATTTATCAGAAAATGTAGAAGAAACATCTTATACACTTTAGAGCTTAACTTACTTTAAATTGCAAAAATGAAAAGATAAAATCTGTAATATATGTCTGTAAAATATATACTTAAATTATGAACTGTTTCACTTAGTAAAAATATGCATTTATGTATTGTTTTCATGTATTGTAAAACATATATCTCATTTTATGTTTTTAATATTTATGTAATGCATTATAGTAACTAAAAGAATAATAATTTTGGAAAATTCAGAACACAATGCTATTATACTTGTATGCTAAATTATTAATTAAAGGCTAAATTTAGTGTTAGTGAATATATTAATGACATTTATTTAATTATAGTTGTTCTTGTATATAAGTCAATAGGATTTAAAAAAAAAAATGCTCTTTACAGGGTATAATTTATTTATTGTTATGGGAAAATTAATTAAACCAATAGCAATTAATACAAAGCTAAATAGAAACAATATAACTTTTTACATTACAGATGAGTGTTTTTTACAACTCTTGTTGAAATGGTTTTCAATTAATAGCTTTATACAACAACTACTTTTATATTTGTAAAACTAGACTTCTTTCTTTGGGAATAATATTCAGGTTTTAGAATAATGTTATTTGTGATCAATTTCACAATGAGGAAAATGAGAAATCAATGTTTCATTTTGAAATGAAACAAATTTATATGACACGAGGCATTGCTCAATTTTAAAATACCAGGCATAGCATACTTCAGTTTCAAAGAAAATTACTTCTCATCAGTTAAATATAACTACTTTAAAGTAACTTACTAACTACATACCTTAAATATAGTAAATTTCACTGTGGTAGATTACCGAATTGTTATTATATTTGACACGGATATGAATCTTTTCTGCTAGGCGTAGATTCGTATTTCACATACTTCCAGTCATCCTTTAAAGCGCCTAATTACTGGAAAATAATTAAAGCAATATAAAATACTCAACTTTGAAACATTTTCAAACTCAAAAATTAATGTATAATGTCAATTTCAACTCCTCTGTTTAACGTAGAATTCCCATAACTAAAATGTTATAATAGTATTAAGTTCTAAGCGTGTTTTCATAGCATAACTGTTAATTTGTTAACTTAAAACTGTTAGTTTGTTTGTATGCATTTATATTAAAGTTTCGCTGAATCTAAATTGCAGCAATTTACTTAGCATACATATATATTATTGAAATATTATTTACGAATGTGCATGCTTAAGGCAGATTTTAGTAGCAAATCGTCAATTCAATGTCCTTTCACTATTAAAACTTAAGGTGATAAATGGGTGCTATTTGTCACTCCGGGGTGAAAAAGCGGTCTCATTTGGAACCTGAAGGCTTTGAATCGCCTTGGGTTGATGAATCTCTGGCTTTTGAATCA
Organism: Hylyphantes graminicola; assembly: GCA_023701765.1. NCBI lineage: Eukaryota > Metazoa > Arthropoda > Arachnida > Araneae > Linyphiidae > Hylyphantes > Hylyphantes graminicola. Next base: position 4,384,621 of record CM043123.1, read on the forward strand.
GTCCCACTGTCCAGGACAATGCCATTCACCCTTGTGGGAGCCTAGTGTCACATTCAGTTTTAACAGTATTGCCAGCATCATTCTCCTAGCACGAACCACAGCCAGAAAATTGATATTCTAGAAATATTGACTGCTAAAATAAGTAATTGATTAAATAATTGATAATATTTAAATATATAAAGCAACTATTATTTTAATTTTCTATAGTAAACAGTTATTTCAAATATACTTCAGAGATTCAAATTTCATTCCCCTATACTGAACATATGTCACTATTGCTTCGCTGGCTTTTTTTTAATAATTAATTAATGAGTCAATTTTAGATTTTAAATGGTAAATGGTAACAATAACATAAAGTAAGTGTTTAAAGCTTTATACAAGGGAAAAAATTATTTACTTGGTCATATGTAAATTTGCATTTCCCCTCTGCCAAATTCTAATATTCAGAAAGAATGACCCTTGTATGTGTCATGGAAGTAAATTCTATATGTTAAGTGGAAGTAAAGTTTGAGAATTCAGTGTAGCAATGCTTATCAATTAAATTTCACATAAAGTTTTGAGTTGAACTTTATAAAAAAATCATGTTCTCAAATAAGCTATTTTTATTTTTTTAATTGAATTTCAAATTGCATGTATAAATTTGTAATGTAGTATTTGATACTTTTCATAATTATCCCCAACTCACAATGTATCGGATAGTTATCCCTAGTTTTCCAATAGACATTGTCATGTAGATATCGGGAACATTTTATGCCATAAGGAATAATTGAATTTTTTAAAATTCTTCGAAAATGTGTCCATAACTAGTGTTTAGGCTTGCAATCAATGTTATTACCTAAATGTTAGACATGTCAAACTTTTTTAGTAAATCTACTTCCCTATTTCACCTGAAGTTTGATAAATGTAAATATTTGCTGTTTATGTTATTCAGAGAAGTTAGTCTGTAATGTTATATTTAATAGATTGTAAAATGTAGAATAAGAAAGCTGTATTACCTGTACAGCTGTATTTAATTCGATTGAGCAGTGTAATTTATTCGATTTACTTCACAGTTAAGAAAATAAATTGTTATTACTTTCTGTTTGTTAAAATAGTGTCAATATTTAATAACCGTCACATAATAAATAACCGTCACATTCAAATTACCGTCACATTTAAATAACCGTCACATATTTTACTTTGTTAATACAAATATATCTATATTATAAAAAAGTTAAATGTCTATATATACAAATTTACTTACAAATATATAAAATTTAATTTTAGGGTATTTAATAAATAATAATTTTATGTTATTAATATTTCAATCAAATGACAATGCTTTTGCATCAAATGGAAAATTTCACTACACACGGTGAATGATTAATCTTTTTTATTCTGATGATTATAATTTAAAGGATTTTTTTTTAAAGTTACAAGCCAAAAACTACAATTTGGGTCATGTGTCCCTGCTTCCTCCTACTTTAGTTAATTCCTCTTGAAACTACTTTATGCATATTTAAAATAATAATTATGATTTTTTTATTTAAATAAAAAAATTGAAATTTTAAAAAATTATATTAAAAGGTACCAAATACTTGGTATAATTGTACAATAAATTGTCTTTGTACTGGGATCGAATTCACTGTTGAAAGGCCAACAATAGCTGACAAATCCTTAACTGATATTAAAGCAAATAGAATGTGTTTATTTAAATATTGAAAATGCATACATTTAAAATTTGTGGTATTATTTTTCAATGATATAATGATTATTTTGTGAAATGTGTGCTCTTTAACTGCGAAACTTATTGTTTGATTATTGTTTATTATTTAAATAATGAATAATGATTATTTTGTGAAATGTGTGCTCTTTAACTGCGAAACTTATTGTTTGATTATTGTTTATTATTTAAATAATTATTATATCCATACCTAATTTTGTCAACGTATTCCATTATGACTTGCATGTCTTCCTACTCCTCGAAATGTCCACATTGACTACCGATTCTATTCTTTAAAATGACTTTGTATTTCTTGGTCACTATTGAATAAAAGATTTTTTTTTAAAAGAGATGTTATTTTTCAAGTAAAAAAGTGTATAGTTGATTTTCGAAGTACCAGAATTTGCATAAATGGTCGTCTGCATATTGAAATAAGCCTCAACTTTAAAAATCCAATAACAACACCCAATTTCTTTTTACATAAAAGGTTAAGCACCTTCAAAATACCTCAAATATCAATTTGCGTTCATTATAATATGTTTATGTGTCTACTCTTTAAGGAGTTCTCATTGAGAAATTTTTCTTCAAGTGTGCTGATGGCTTAGACGGGTAGTAGGTAGGTACATATATATTTCAGCTTGCGTGCTTATTCAGAGAACCGCTTATAAGATTTCGTCAAGTGGGACAGGCACAGAAAGAGTTTTTACAAGCACAAGAGACACACAAAGAAAGAACAATCCAAACACATAGACAAATAACAACATTTATTGACGGTCACAAACATCCATGCCTGACCGGGATTCCCCAGCAGCTGCATCCTAACGATTGCGCCACCGGGGCGGCTAAGACGGGATATCTAGCTCAACTTCTGCTTAGTAACTGCTGCCCTGCTCGAGCTGTACAGAGATGTCTGTCTGATGTCCGAGGTCCTCGCTTTAGCCTTCTTTGACCTCCGACCGTTTGTTGTCGGGGTGGACTGCTGTGTGGTCGGGAATTAATGACGCCCGGCCCACCGCAGTCTACCCTGATGATGGCGGGCAGGGTTGAATTGCTCGGCTGCGACTGCTTCATTCCATGTCTGCCTAGTCCTTCTAAGGTCAAGAAAATCTTTTACCTAGTCTTAATAACTACTAATATGAAGAGTACACGGGAAAAACCGATTGATTTCTTTAGAGTCTTTCCGTAATTGTCTCTGCTTGGCTGACATTGGCGACCGGAAACCAATTTTTCTTATGGTTCTTCATTTGCGGTACAAACGTGTGACTCGTTTCACTCAACTCTGGCGCAAATTAGGGTTGCCGCGAAAGATAAACAAAGCGAGTACTGGCTTCTTTACACCAGTTTAGGCGATTTCTCGCTATCATCCCCAAAGAGGCTATTAAGGAAAACCTTGAACGAATTGCGCAAAATTTAACTCTTTTTTTTTCTCCACTTCTACAACATCAAAAATCTCAATATGATCAAGTTTCTTGTGCGTTTATCGATAAAATGAGTACAAGAAATATATGTTTGGTGTCAAGTCCCAACATTTGACGGCCTAAGTTTTTAATTCATATTTATCACCAAAATTTGGTTGGTTGTCAGTGTAATTTAGTACTTATAAATAGCAAGAAAAACTGTAAACTGTATGTAAATGAACAATTTAACTTTTGTTAGAAACTATCATCGTCAGAAAATATATTAAAATAGTTTTAATTTCAGAAAAAATAGCAAAAATTGAAAAATATTCGACTCATATTTAACAATGGATATTATTTCACAATTATTTTTTCATTATTTTCCAAGACAGTTCGATTTTCACTTAAGTCAGAAAAAAAATATCAAATTTTCTTTACAGATGTTATTAAAATTCAAACGCAAATCCATTCGTGCTACGTAAGCAATGTTTATAGGAATTGTATATAAGTAAGGTTTAAACTTTTGTGTAGTACAGCTTGTTGTTTTAGCTTTGCTTGAAATAGTACTTCAACTTATACAAAATTTATGTTAGTAAATAAGCTTTTGTATAAGCCGAATAATTAGTTTCATCATTTTTTTTAATTACTTATATCAATTAGTCATGTAATAATTTTTATTAATTTAGTGTCCATTGCTCAACTTTTGAAAATAACGTAGGTCAAAAATAAATTACTTTCATTATATTGTTCTGAAATAGTTTTACATGGTAAATGTAAATAAAATAGTACTTTATTGATATTGAATTGTACTGTATTGATTTAACTGAAACATCAAGATATGTGTTTGTAAATTTCTTTTTATGAAGACATACTTTAAAAGCGCCTTGGAAAATTCATAAACTTCGTTTGTCTTACCTGAATTAAAATGACTTTCCTGGTACTGAAAAGAAGATTTGCAGAGTTATGTCATTTTTCAAGGAAAAATTGTATAGGTGATATTCAGTATTAAAATTTGTATAAGTGGTCAGCTACATATTAAAATGAACCATTAACTTAGAAAAATCTCGGAGTAAATTTAACACAAAATATCAAATTTCAAAAAAAAATCTTTCAATTACTTATCTGCTATAAAAATAAAAGTTTAGCTCTGGGAGGATCGGCAGAGGTGCTGATCCTCCCAGAGCTAACGACGCACCTCCCCCCCCCCCAAAAAAAAAGGATTTCATAATATATTAATTACCTTCGAATGGATTACCTTTGTCCCAAGAAATAAAACTAGTACACACCATATCCATAAAATATTTTTCTACTGATAGATCACAGAAGTACCTATATAAATGGAAAAGACAAGCATATTTTTGAATAGTTTCAAAATAATGAATTTACTCGCTATTTTTAATTTCCATTTCGATATTTTTTTTTACAAAAAAAGCTGTCAGGACTCTAAAAACTAGGAAAATTTAATTTATTTCATACTTTTAGTTTTTGAACAAATGAAAACGTGATACAATCAAAAATGGCTCAACTTAAATCATAATGCATAAAAATGCTTCCCTTTGCATAGCTTTTTTTCGAATAAAAAACATATATGACATTATTAAACAAATCAGAATTATTTAGTAATGTTTACAGAGGTAGTTTTACTTAAAGCAGCTATTATTGTTTTCATGTATTAAAATTTAAAAAAATTAAGCAAAATTCTTACCGAGAAACTCGAAATCGAGCTACTTAACTACATTCTATCCCCCGCACAAGAAACAAGTCCAACTAGGGTCACAAACAAGTCCTACATAGTAGGTCGTGTCTTTTCATAAACCAAGCAGTCAGTTGGCTCCCTCGAAAGGCTCATTTCCTTTATAAGGCCTGGTGGAAAACTTACCCCATGGGAAAACGAACCCCGGTATCCCCTATACTTTAAATAAAAACAACGTAACAAGGAGTACCTTCTGGTTCCTAGTGTCCCAATAATGGGAAGTAGCTAAATTTCTTCAAATCTGGCTTAAATGGAAATATATAAGAATTCGAGAAAATGCGTATCATAAAAATAGTATACACTACCATAAACTTAAAACATTAATGAATATCTAATATAGGTACTCTGAATTCTGACTTTTTTTGGTGTTTTCTAGCTCTTGGATCATATAGCTAACTTGAAAACTTCTCCACATTATACAAGTTCAAAGATTAATATAATACCACTGACTAGAAAAACTGTAGGTGCCTATTTTTGATCTATTAAAACATAATCTTAAGAAAATTAACACCAAAACTATGTTACTCTGTTAGTTTAATTTTTATTTAAATATGATTTAAATAAAAGTGTCTTTGCAGCTGCAGGAAGAAATGCTAATGACAAAAGCTGTTCATAAAAGTGTTTATAAATTGTATAAAGACTTGTTTTTTTTTAGTTTTAAAGTTCAAATGGATCGTTATTTCAATACCGGACCTATCACTACAAATAAAATTGTCGAATGTTGACGACCTTTTTACTTTGAGTGACATATAAATATGATGTATATAATAAGTATTTATTTTTTATTCATTAATATGCTCTATGTATTTGAAAACCTATATTTTATGAAGTCCGGCGGAAAGCCAAATTTTTAAAAATAAATATTAATGAGAAAATTAATGGTATGATCACTCTCAGAATTAATACTCTCACTTTTGATGATTCATTAATCCTCAAGCCTCATTTCGCTAATTTTGAGGATTATTTCGTCAAACTATCATGTGAGTTTTGAGTAAACGCGAGTCTTCGCTTTAACAATCTTGATTTGACGATTCTGTATCTTGATTTTGAGGAAACTGAATCTCATTGTTGTACTCATATGCTCAAAAATTACGAAATATTTATTTAGATTAGACGAAATTCGAATCCTTATAAAAGTGACAAATCAAATTTCCTCTCTTTGAGGAAAGGAAAACTATTATAGGAGCATTTGCCAGTAAGCGGCATCGTTAAAATTAAGGAAAATTCGTCGTTTTTTGAGTATTCATTTATGAGAGTGATCTGGCTCGATAGCTTAAATGTACACTGCTCAAAACAATTAGGGGAGCACATGTTTTAAAATCTTTCGCACCCAATAATTCCTTTGGGAATCATCAGCTTGTGATTTTTTTCTGACTAAGTTAAATTTGCCACTTATGTATCGTTAGATACATCGTTAGATGGAAGAATAACGTATTTTGAAGAATTTAATATTTTTTTATATTAATAAAAATATGAAAAATATGGTAAAAATAAATTTCAATTTAAAACAGTTTTAGAAAATAAATTGACTCTAAATTTTTCATGCTTGCATTTTTTAGATGTTTAAAAATATATTTCAACTATTTTTAACAAAAAAAGTTTTGAAAAAATTATTGTTATAATTTATTAAAAAGTTATTATTCCATTTCCCCCCTTTCAATTTAAGTATTAAAAACTTAAGATTTTTTTTCTCCTGTTTTTTACTATTTCATTTCGAATGCATAGTGAACCTATTTAACAAATTTTAGATTTATAGGACAAAAATTAAAAAGTTGGGAGTGAAGTTAAAGTTGGAATTAAAAAGTGCTCCCCTAATTGTTTTGAGCAGTGTAGTATTTACGTATAACTCAAATCTAAAGTTTGCAAAACTTTAAACAATGTATATATATTTTTGAGAATATCATTATTAATTTTGTTATAATAAGCCAGCCTATTGCAGATGCTTTTTCCGCGCATGCTAAGAGTGGTCTATTGCGCAAGAGATGCTCTTGCGTCGCTGATCTGTGGCGCATCAGTTTCCATAGCGACCGACTCTTCTACCAGTTGCCTGTAGCAAAAAGAGTAGGGTTGTCATACATTAAATCCGTAGCCAAAAATTTTAAAGGCATGTGTAAGGAGAAAAGAGAATCTGGAAGTTATTAAATGTGTTTGTCGCACTCTCAGAAATGAATACTCAAAAACGACGAAATTTTTCTTAATTTTGACGATGCCGTTTACTGACAAATGCTCCGAGTTTTTCTTTCCTCAAAGTGAGGAAATTTGAATCGTCATTTTTATGAGGATTCGTCTAATCTAAGGAAATATTCCGTCATTTTTGAGCATTTGAGTACAGTAATGAGATTCAGTTTCTTCAAAATCAAGATACAGAATCGTCAAATCAAGATCGTTAAAGTGAGGATTCGCGTTTACTCAAAAGTCACGTGATAGTTTGACGAAAAATCCTCAAAATTAACGAAATGAGGCTTGAGGATTAATGAATCGTCAAAAGTGAAAGTGTTATTTCTGAGAATGCGGGTTGATCATTCTTACATATTAACACCCAAACTGATCATTAACTTTACATTGTGAAAACATCTGTTAGATAACAGAATATTTGTGTTATTTTTCTACAGAACATTTCCGTTTCATTATACTATTGTAGTTAAAAGTTACATATTCACTGCAAAAAAATTTAGGAAAACAGAATATTTCTGTTTTGTTTCTATAGAAAATCTAATTTTTTTAAAACTTTTGAAAATTACCCAAATTGTCCAAGTTATTTCTTATTAATGACAAAGTTGCCCTTAAATAAACGTAAGAGCTTGTATCTTAAATTATACCTCGTAATGTCAAATGGAACTTATAAATGGATTTAGTTTTTACTGCAATAACTACCTCCAATTGGGCCCGGATGTCCGAGTAGTTTGCACCAATACGCTAGCAGTCTGCGCGTTGTAACGGGTGCGGGTTCGATTCTCGCCTTTGCCCTGGGTTACTTCATTTCTCTGTAAAAGTAAAAAGGCTTTCTTATTTGACGAAGGCTTATAAAGCGGGTCTCTGATCAAGCACACAAACTGGAATATTGTATATGTACCTACCCCCACCGCAAATTCCAAGTAAAAATGATACGATATCTCAAATAGCAACTAAATCCTAACAACCAAAATTCTAAAACAACAACTAGAAATACCCAAAACAGCAGTAAACTCTCCAATATTGCAAATCTACGCCTTTTCAACGCCAAGACTATTCTCGGTAATGATCCGCATCAACAGGCGTCTTGTCTAGCAGCATTCACTCTCAAAGCGTTTTGAATCTTGCATATTTTCCGCAATGAATAAAAATAATTATCGAATATTTGACGTTCTCTTTAAATTAAATATATGTGGGGTAGACTGCGGTGGGCCATTTTTTCTTATGTCAGAGGTAAGAATAATTTTCATGTTAATTTTATACGAGTAAATTATCACTTGCCATTATTGTAGAGCATTGACTGTTTCTACTGCCATTAATCTACAGAGCCAAAATTCTTTTTTTGAAAACATTTATAATTTCTCCTTCAACAAAAGCTTAACTGTGTGTGCCTTGAATGTTATTATTTTGTGCTAAAGTTACTCATATATCTATATTGTTATATATATTGTTTAATGTTCGATGGGTTGGTGTCGAGGGCTATACTGCAGGATATTTTATTGTTTGTATTTGAACAACCCACAACTCCTTGAAAATTTGTTAAAACATTTTTATATAAAATAAATTAAATAAATAAATAAATAAATAAAATAAATAAATAAATAAATAAATAAATAAATAAATAAATAAATAAATAAATAAATAAATAAATAAATAAATAAATAAATAAATAAATAAAATAAATAAATAAATAAATAAATAAATAAATAAATAAATAAATAAATAAATAAATAAATAAATAAATAAATAAATAAATAAATAAATAAATAAATAAATAAATAAATAAATAAATAAATAAATAAATAAATAAATAAATAAATAATGGGAGACCCGGGATAGTTTTCCACGATTTCTCCTTCTTGATTGTTATATTTTTTTAAATTTTATTTAATTTGGAAAAAATAAAGAATAATTGCCTTCCTCAGATGGTTATCCACAAACTAGCATTACTACTTTTATAAAATGTACATACACTGTTTTCTTCCTAATTATTCTTGATAAGATTTAGACTTGATAAGACACTAATTTTGGAGTAAGTTGAAAAAACAAAATTATCGAGGATCCTTTCAAAACACTTTGTGTAACCCTGTTACCTTCCACAGAGTCTAAGATCATTCGCAATCGTAACTGTTGTTAAACAAAAAAGATTACGGAAAAAGCTTTCGGTTTCTATCTATCCTGCATTGATTAGTCGATAAAGCGACGTTTGTAATCCAGGGATTGATGTAGTGTAGTGTAATCGTTTCCGGCTGCCTATTTCTAGCCTGCTTGTATGAGCTTTAACACAGCCAATAGACGCCTTGTAATTTAGAACCCTGGTCAAGCAACGAGGTCGACACCTGAGCTGGCACCCAAAAGAGACTTCGAGCGACATCGTACGCTGACGCCGTCGGGACTTTGGACTCCACAGATTTAACGAGTACGTCTGTCCCAGCGTACTCGGGCCTATCCGTCACGAGTTGGATTTTTATACTCTTTCCAGTACAGATATCCGATTTATAGGATGACCGGCAGTAAGTGGGATTCGAACCTGAGAAGGTTGAATACTGAGGCTGATGCCTTAACCACTCGGCCATGGACGGGCCCCAGGGATTGATCCTTGATCAAATTTTGAATTGGTTAAAAACTATAAAATTAACCATAAAATATCGTTATACAATTTCTATCTAAAACCAGTTAAATTCGACCTTAAGTTTGAAAGCAACCTTGGTGATCCTTGATATTGTACTTCGTTTTTCTGGTGTAACGTTGCCACATTTAATGAAGTAAATTTACTCAGTTTTACTGTAAATTAACATCGTTCAATGGTGTTAAATTAGTTCGTAAAGCTGGAGGCAGCACTTACTTTCACCATTTTTTATGGAGTAACGTTACACTGAACGTTTTACAGTGTAGATAATGGATATATATTTTATTTGCAGCTAGGGTCTTGGGACTGCATTTGTGCAAAGCCGTGGAAAGGTTTGTCCTGCCTTAATCTTTATTCTCATAAGCTACATTTTAATGAAATGAAGATAATTATATTATTATTTAAATTAATTTATTTTTATAACTTTATTGCTTAAATTCATTTATTTTTATAACTGTTTTACTTAAATTCATTTATTTTTATAATTATGTTATTTAAATTCATTTTTATAACTTTATTATTTAAATATATTAAAATATTTAAATATTATGAAATAAAATAAAATTAAAACATTAAAAGTTCAATAGTTTTTAAAACATTTTTAAAGTTTAAAAAAAGTCTGTAACAGTTTCAAAAAACAATTTAAAAAATTCCAGTTAAAGTACTAGGGGTTTTTTATGTAAAGCCTTTTTACCTAATAAAATTATATAAAAGCACAGATTCTACAATGCAACTTTTTAAAATGAAGTGAAATACTTTTATACTTCTATAAATTGAAACTATTGGCAGGATTCGGTTGCACAGTGGTAAAAAGCTGCCGTGCCGATTTTGTTTATTCCGAATCCCCGGTCTCATAAATTATAAAAAAAATGGAAGTCGCATTAGTTATTACAATAATAGTTCGAATACTAGAGTAATATAAAATATGACATTCGATTGGATTGCTTTTTTAAAAATATATTATTATCTTCAATGGGTCATCACTGTGCGATTTGCAGATCTAACAAATATTGCAAAACATCGAAAAATAGCGCATATGATTGGAAAGTTATCGCTTACGGAAGTTGGGTTCGCAAACCCGGCTACTGATACAAATACAAATACAAAAATTGTCGACCAACAACAGGCCAGAGGCCCAGCAAGGTTGGTCCAAAAAATATTTAATTCTTACCATTTTCCAGTAACTATCGAGATTTTTCTTAAAATCTTCAGCTCTCTTCGAATACACAACATATTCTGGCAAAGCATTCCACTCATTGACGACTCTATTGTAAAAATAATGTTTCCTTATCTCCTTTCTAAAGCATGATTTATTCAATTTCTGACCATGTCCTCTGGTTCGGCTATTTAAGGTAAAACCTAAGCCCTCCATGCTCCCTGTTTTACGAACTGATGTTTCGACATCATAGCGACGTTGAGGGATGAGGTTCTTCCAAGCTCAACACATTTATATATAAAGTCACAACACCATATACAATTCCTTTCTTTTAATAACATAATTTCTTGCAAGGGTTTTTCTACAGTAGGTTATTTCTAAAGTCAATATGATTTTTTTACAGATTTTCTGCGTTTTTCCACCCAATGACCCTTCAAATAGCAACCATCTGGATCTTCAGTCAGAGCCTCTCGCTGCCATGGATTGCTTTCTTCCAACTCGTCCTCATAGGCAAGTCCGAAGATGGCGATCCATGATACTACGTATGCCGCGAGGTGTGGCCCACGGAACAAATGGGCACTTATATTTCTAGATGGCCAACCTGTTCATCTGCTATCTTCTGCCCCTGCTGGTGTTCCTCATCTGCTATGGCTCCATTTGGTACCGTCTGACCAGCAGGGTTCATCCTGGAGAAGGGGCACACAACAACTTGCTAGAGATCACCAAGATGCTATTTGTTGTTGTCGCTGTCTTCATGATATCGTGGTTGCCACTTTATGCTATTTTTATCAGGCTATAGGTCGGAGGAAACATAGTAGAGAATAGTCTGGAGGAATACATCATTCGGGTAACACAGTGGTTTGGAGAACCTGCCATGGGTGGGGGTAAACCGCAATAACCACGTGCAGGTAATTAACCACGAGTTGTTGCAGTTTAACCGCTCACGGCAGCATTATCGTCTTTGCATATTTTTCTGCTGGACCCCTTGCATTGCGATCAACCAGTGGTGCAGCTTCCGGCCAACCTCGTTCGAGACACTCGTCTTGAGGGAACAGCCTTTCCTATTCATGTTCGCAGTGTCCAACTCGTGCGTCGATGGCAGCTAAAGACCTATTTATTTTTCTTCAAAATTTGAAATTAAAGTTGTTAATACATTTAACACTTAAGTTGCTGATGTTGTTTATCCTGTTTGCTAATGGTAAAATATTTTTCCATGTTTATTTTTTTTAAATCTTAACACATTATTCAATGTAAACCAACTCCAAACAACTTCCATAACTAAATTTACAATATATAAGATGCATTAAATATTAAAATATGTACGCACATTTTTGAAATTTGCAGTATTATTTTTTAATAAATTGAATTTGTATAAATTATTTGTAATAAATATGAAATGTGATTGAAAATATTTATGTTTTCAATATTGCTAATCATCTAAATTCAAATTCACTATTTTAATAGCTTTTATTTCCTTTCTCCACTCTCCTTGTGGCCTTCAAGGTTAAATTTATAAAAAATATTATATTTTAACAATATAAATTGTGGAATTTCAAGCATTAAATGAATCTATAATGAACAATTTATTTTAATACTAAAAACATTTGAAACTGTTTTAAATGCTTAGTAATTTAGCTTATTGTAGATAATAAATACTTATAGTGATGCATGTCGACTTATAATAATATAATTAATGATTATTTGCGTAAAATGTGAGCCTTTCTGTACACATGCAAATTACAGTTTGATTATTGTTCATTATTTAAAATTACCTCTTTGATTACTTTGTATCAACAGTTAATTTTTGATGTTTCAAACCTGACCATAGTATATTAAAATGAGTATGTTTTTTTTATTGTTTAACAATTATACGACATTTTTTACGAAAGATTAAAAAATTAAATTGCATGGTTAAACCAAAATCTATATTATAAACTATTAAAATTTTCTCAACTATATTCCTCTAAATCTATTTATTGACAGAATCTTTCATTGTAAAAAATATTAAAAATTATGTTAGTTTCATAAAATTAAGAAAAAACGTAAAAATATTCAACTCATATGAACTCATATTTAACAGCTCATATTATTTAAAAAATATGTTTTAATTTTTTTCATTAACATTTTATTGTGAACTTTTCATTATTTAGTTATAAAAAGTTGACTTGTTAATGATTCTTTACAAATGTCATTAAAATCAAACGTAAATCTATTTGTATTATGCAATTAATTTCTAAAAATGTTGTTATTTTAGTACAGTTATTTTAATACAGCTTGTTATTTTAGTTTCACTTGAAATAGTAAGTTTTATTAAATTAAAAATTTATAAGTAGTAAATAAGCTAATACTATAAACGAAATGATATTTTTCAGCAAATATTTTTAAATTGCCTGTATAGATGAGTAATTTAGCATTTTGCACAACTCATTATTACCCTAGTGGCCTATAATATGATACAATTTTCTATTTATGTTTAATCCAATTTGTTAAATTTACATGATATATCAGAAGGGAATAATTTATCTGTTTTGCTACAAAGGTAATAAGTGATCTATGACAAATGACAGTGATTGCGCCCTTTAGAAGGGAGAGTGTAGGCTCTATAGCCCAGTACCCAGCTCGCCAGAAGAGACAGTCACAAGAGACACACAAAGAAGGACGACACAAACACATAGACAAATAAAAACCTTTATTGACAAGCACAAACATCAATATGCCTTTACCGGGATTCGAACCCGAGCCCAGCAGCTCCAAGGGCTAGCACACTAACTACTGCGCTGGTGGGCAGACTAATAAGTGATCTAACTAAAATGTATTTTTCTATATATTAGTAACTGTAATCATTGTAGTCGTCTAAATGTTGTAGCGTGAAATTTTCATAGTAAATATATTGCCCTTTTTTTACTTGAAGTCTGGTAAATGTCAAGGCTTATTGGAATGTCATTTAGAAATTACATATTTATCATAAATTGTAAAATGTAGAGTAGAAACATCTACAGTACAACATAGAGCTATGTATGTAACTCGGCTTACTTCATAGTAAAAAATAAAAGAAAATTATATGCAATACTTTTATTGCAATTTAAAATAGTGCCGATATTCAATTGACCATCAATTTATAACATATAAAATATATACTTTAACTATGAAAATATACATAATTTTAGAACAAATAAATTTATATTGCTTTCATATATTATAAAACATACAGTGGTGGACATAATTATAAGACACCTATCAAATTTGCCAAATAATGAACAAAAAGATTCAGACCTTAAAAATGTCTTATCAAATACGTCAAAAACATAAATTTATTCTGTTATTATATATAATTATTGTATAATAATGATATGTTCTTACAATTTAATGAAAAAACTTAAAAATATAAAGGACAAAATTATAAGACACCCGAATTTTTTTTCCAAATACAAATGCAAACATAGTTTGCCGACACTAATGTTTTAAAAGAAAATAATCTAACAAGGTTATTCGATGTTTGGTGGAGTCTCCATTGATTTTTATAACATGAAATATGCGATTTAGTATCGAATATATTGATTCTAACAAAATATCGCAAGACAGTTCTTCCCAAGTCCATTTTTATGTCTTCACCACATGCAAACTTCCAACAAATTTTGGTAAACTGCAAGAGCCACGATCTCTTACACGTTTTCGATGAGATTTAAGTCTGGGGAAGGGGGAAGGCCACGGATGAACATTGATGCTTTGCTCTGAAAGCCACTTCTTTGTTTCCTTTGATGTATAAATTACGTGTTATTGTGCTGGAAAGTGTAGTTTTCGCTGCAAAGAAGTTCACCGTATATTGCTAGTTGATATTTAAAAAGATTCTTATACGCTTCGAAATTCATTCTTGAACGGACGAAAACAATATCTGCTTTCCCATGAGTCGAAAAACCAGCCCAAGCCATTACTGAGTCTCCACCCATTTGGTGGCTCATTAGTACATAAGGAGACTTCCGTAAATCATGCCAATAATAGTGAAATCTGTCAGTGCCATCCAGGTTAAACTTTTTTCATCCGAAAATAGCAAAGAGTAGTTTTGGCAGTCCAGGCCATAGTTTGTTTCACGAACTTTAGAAGGTCCAATTTGTTCCGCCTTAGAAGAGGTGTTCTTACCCCCATTTTTAAAACTACACATAGGAAGCATTATGCAACATCTTGCGAATGATTGCCTTGCTGATGCTTTGATACCTGCCTTGATTAATTCAGTTTCAAAGCATTTTTAATGGCTATAGAGGTCATCTGATTCTGTGTTGCAAGCGAAAGCATATGGAGTCTGTCTCTCTGGGACAAGCAAGGAGTACGCCCAGATCTTTTAATCAACGATTAATTAATTCCTCTTTTCAAAAGATGTTTAACTGCACATCTAGAGTGCTTTACAACTTTTGAAATATTATTATTTGAAGCACCAATTACATTTTAACTCCAAATTTAGGAAAATTTCATTTTTTTTTAATTCTGTACCTCGTGGGATGTCAGGATGTTTGTAAATGCTTGTAGACAGTTATTGGCTGCTTTAGTTAACTGCTGACGTCATAACAGCCCAGCAGAAAATTTGCATAATGAAAATTAATTAGGGTGTCTTATAATTTTGTACGGTATCTCTATATAATATAAAATTGTAATTGTCGTACGCTTGAAAGCCACATGACTTACGCGACTTCAGCCAATCAGAAACGCTGAAAGTAAGTGTGGTGGTGTGCTTGTTTTGTGCCAGGGCTGCTTCAGCTTGCGTTTAATGGCTTTGGTAGAGAAAGTTTCTTAGCGCTAGAGCTACGTGATGCCCTGGAGCAGTCCCACGGAAACTAGCTTATTTTTCAACTGTTGGCATCGGTCTTGAGTTTCCGGCCACGGATCGTAAAAACCATAGAGTTAGGAAAGAGAATAGAGCGGTCTATATGTATGTGTGTAGTAACGCAGAAAAAGGCAGGCTAGAGCGGTGCATCTTGGGATACTCAGTGACAGTTTCCATAGTTTCGGCTACTATGTTATGCGCGGTAGCTGAAAAAACTGCTAAAGCAGTACATCTTGGACTACCTCAGTGTCGTTTTTATGAGCAGGAGCTCGAAAAGACTGACAACCCTGCTTCAATAAATTTGTATTGATAGACCCATAGACATTAAATAGAATGGACTGCGCTTCAATAGTAAAGCAGCTTAGGGATGGCAAACTGAAACCATTTAAAAAAAAAAAAAAACGGTGTCTTGGCCCCGGTTTTGACAAAAAAAAAACTTTTTTTTATGAGGCCGGTCTGAACTGGAAACCGGTTCTTTTGGGAAAAAACCGACGGAAACCAGAACACCGGTTTTTTTCCAAAAACCGCCACCCGTTGCAAATTAGCATTATGTCCTAAACATCACAAATCGCCAAAAAGCAAAAGGTGGCTACATATGGCAACTTAACGCTACCATTTCGTTACGAACTATTCCAAATTGTCGCCAGACCTGAATATCAGCTGGCCAGCCGAAGTAGTGACTTGCATCTATTTCCAAGTCACGTGGGTTTCGCTTGGTGTTTTTTTTAATGTTTTTGCAGACGATTTTTTTGTGCATATTTCTTATTTTTTTCTTCTGGCTTTTATAATAAATATTTAATTACATTCTTTTAATCTGCGAGCATGTAAACAATCGTGAATGTTATACTCTTAATTCAGTAACGTTTTGTGCAATACGCCAAATGCTTGTGCAATTTCTAATTGAAAAAATAGGTATAAAAAAAGGATTTGTCACACTTCACAGGTAAAATTTATTTAGTTCTGCATACTTTTATTAATTGTGTTCTTTATAAACAATACTTTCTATCAAGGA
Source organism: Hylyphantes graminicola (assembly GCA_023701765.1). Classification (NCBI taxonomy): domain Eukaryota; kingdom Metazoa; phylum Arthropoda; class Arachnida; order Araneae; family Linyphiidae; genus Hylyphantes; species Hylyphantes graminicola. Next base: position 4,401,258 of record CM043123.1, read on the forward strand.
AATTTATTCTAAAAGCTCTTTTATACTGAAGAATCATATTCATGATCAAGTCAACGTTGTTAGAATTCTAATTATAATTAATCTTTTGGGCCAAGTCAATTCAATTAATGGTCTGGAAATTGACAGCTTAGAAGTAGAATATTTTTGGTTCAATTTGGTAAAAAAAACTGTTTTTGCAATCGTAGTTTTTGAGTTAGTTATATTTAATAAGTCGAACATTTGTTGAATTTGGAATATATTGATGCGTTTTAGAAAGCTGGGTATATTCCTGGTGAAATAAAGGAAAAAGCAATATTTCAAAAAGACCTATTTGATTTTTTTTATATCGGACCATTAGAACGAAAGTTATGACGGCTGAAAATATTCACCATGCCAATCATCAACTTATATTACAGCAACACTCTACAAAAACCTACTTAATGTTCTTTTAAATTAATTTTTAATACAGAGTCCACGTAATTCAATTGTTCAAGTAATTTTCAATAGACGTACAAAAGCAAGGGAATAACCTGATTGATATCTATTAAGAAGATCTTTAAAAAACTAACAATTCATTCTTGTTCCTTTCCAAGCTTCGTTATGATAACATTAGATTATCGGCCTCATGTGTTCAGGTCGTTGTGGAAAAATTCACCAAATGGTAAACTCGCCATACATGCGAGCCAAACGCGACACAGTCATGTGACTGTGTAAGTTAAATGATGAGGACACGTTAGGTTTGCCAATGCGCAGTCCTTTCTATTTAATGTCTCTGGATCGACCCCTCTGCTCCTACTTCCTAACTCTATGGTAAAAACAGCCGAAGCTGATGCATCTTCCTTTTTTCGTCTTGCGCACTCTCCCCGCTGGTCGGGACCTTTTAACTAAAATATCTTCCCGATTGTTTTAATTAATTTTTGAAGTATGAAATTAAAAATATTGAATTAGTAAACAGTGAATGAATCACCAATTCAGTTCTTTAAATGTTTTTTGTGAAGATTAAACGCACTGCGCCAAAGGTGGTAACTAAATAAGCTTAAGAGTTTGACGTCATCGTATCGACCAATCAAATCGTTTTTCACTGGTGATGAATAATTTATGTTTAATGAGCAGAAAGCATGTTTTATTCAATGCAGATTGTATAGATGAGCATTCCTGCATTTGCAGTTCCAACTTATTAGTCTTGAATTTTGTTTGCGGAGCAAACAAAAAAAAAAGAGCTATGTGTAAACTCAAACTATTTGGTAAAATATTAATGCATGCAGATGATACAGTTTTACTTCATTCCTCTTCAAATTTAAATGATCTAACTATCCAAATCGAATCTGACTTACTTGAAATAGAAACTTGGTTTAATTCTAATGATCTAAGTCTAAATCTAAATAAAACTAAATATATTAATTTTAGCTTAAGGCAATCTCATATTAATCTAAATTTAAAATATCACTCTTTATATCTTGCAAACGAATTTACCCTAACTGTCAGTATTATCAACTTCAATCTGTTGAAAGTATCAAATACTTGGGTTTACATATTGATGCTAATTTGAAATGGAAAACCCATATCAATGACCTGGGAAATAAACTACGTTTTATATTAGTTAAACTGTACCACATCAAACGTAAAGTACATGTAACTTTTTAAAAAACCCTGTATTATGCATGGTTTTATTCTCTGATTAATTATGGTATTTATTATTATTTGGGGTGGAGAAAACAGATCCAATTTACAACCAATTATTTCAATACAAAATAAATGTTTTAAACTCCTAAACTACCAATCACTTAACTGTCCGATTTTTCGAGAACTTAATTTACTCCCTGTACGTTATAATGCTTTTTTTTTTTTCGAATTTGCTTACATCTTTATCGAAATAAATCACTCTGTGAACTTAATGAAAACTTTTATTATACCAGATCAAGTGATATTTTCCGAATTCCAACATTTTCCAAAACTATATTTACTAAAAAAAATTTCTATCTTGTCCCTAAATTGTATAATAAATTGCCTATTAACTTAACGAATACAAATAAATATTATTACTTTAAAAAACAACTTTTTGAGTTTTTCATTAATATTGACGACTTGGATCTTTATTTTTCACTCTAATTTGAAGCATTTTAACTATATCTGTATGCCAGCTGATTGCCACATCATATTATGTTCAATTCTTATTTGTTTCAGTGTTTGTTTTTGTTCAATTTTAACTATTTATGTTATGTTCGCCTGTACGGGATAATTTTCCCCTTGCCGCACCATATTTACCATTGGTTATTTGTTTTTGTTTTTTTTTTGTTTTTTGTAATAATAAAAAGTTCCCTACCGGCCGCGAAGCGGTCAATGGAATTGCGCAGCAATTCCGGGGGTTGGCGAGCGATAGCGAGCAGGGGGCGGAGCCCCCTAGTTTTTTTAATATTTTTTATTAAAATCTATAAAATATCATTTTTTGAAATACAATTATGGGTGATAACAGAATAAAAATGATTTGTTTTATCATACTTGACGAAGAATTTAATGATTTAAATCTTTTATATTAGTGCATTGTCAAATTAGGTAGGTGTCTTATAATTATGTCCACCACTGTAGTAAATTTTGAATTTTGCACATTTATTAATATTTATATTGCATAAAATTTTTTAAAACAATATCAATCTGAAAAATTCGTAACTAATATACTATTTTATGCTACATTGACTTATGACTTTCTTGGGGGGGGGGGGGGCAAGATCGCCAAGCACTGCGACTTTAAATCTATTGTACTTAACCCCAGAAATGACACAAGCACAAGAGACACACAAAGAAAGAGACGACACGAACACATAGACAAATAACAACATTTATTGATGGTCACAAACATCCATGGCTGACCGGGATTCGAACCCGACCCCAGCAGCTCCAATGGCCAGCATCGTATTATGCTACATTACTCTTTAACAAAGAATACACGTGGAAACTACACGATGTAAAAAAAATTATTTATTTGATTTAATTATTATTTTTATGTGCCTAATCTTATGTGCAGCTGATTTTTGTCATTTTTCCATGTTGGTGCCAAGTTTGTCACACATTTGATTTTATTCCTATTTAATGTAAATTATGATTTTAATGTGACTTGATGTGTGAATAAATCATATAAAGATCTTATCTTGTATCTCAATACTTCTGAATAAAACTAACACTTTGTGTTGTGCCTAAACTTTTGTGCAATACTGTATGTATAATGTAACTTTTTTATAATTTCAAACTGAATTGCACCGTAAATAAAGACTTGAAATATATTTTAAAAAAGCATCAATTTCATTTAAAAGCCTTAGCCCTCTAATGCATACTGTTGCTATATGGCAACAAGTAACATAATCCACTTTATTCTATTAAAGTAGAGCTCCCTCTCGACAAACCTGTGTTCTTTTTTCATCTATTACATTCCATTTTGAAGTTTTAGTTACTAATAACCCTCATAGATGACAGTAGTAAAAGTGTATTCAATATTAAAGAGTGAAGTTAGTAACTGTTGTGAAATTACGCCTTTGGCGGTATTCAAAGCATAATAATATTAATACTAAATTACAAATAAATTGCTTTGAAAAAATAATTATAGTTCAAGAGAGTTATTTTAAAATATATTTAGTAGTTTTCTGATCATTCTTATCAAAATTGGAATTTTGTAGTTGGTTTTCGCCATATGGCAAAAATTTAAAAAAAAAATTGCAATATTTAAATTCAATGCAGTTAATTTTTTTTCTGTATTTTCGCCTTAATGTATGAGTATTAAAGATACAAATATATTTTTTCGGGATGAAAAAAAATCATGCATTACTGGCTTTCGTCAATTTTACAAACTATTCATTAAAAGATCTAAATTACCAGTTTTTGTTACAATTGCATATTTATGATATAACGACGATTTTATTTCAACAGTAAAAAGTGCGTGATTACATTTTTCTTCTTTCTTTTATAATGTGAGACACGGGATTTTTTTTAACACTCAAGTTGAATATTGCACTTAAGAGAAATAAGTTAAGTAGCTTGTCACTGTTTACACAACATAAATTGCATTTTTGCGTGAAATTACCACAATATCTAGTTGACATGAACCCTTAGTGTAAATTGAATACAGCAGATGAAGCCACTAAGTAAGTTATCATCAGATAATTTGGAGATTTAATCGTTTCCGTATTTAAATTATAGCTTAAACTCAAAAATAACATATGCCTACATAATTTTGCGAAATAAATCATTAAATAATTAATAAAATTCATTTAAAAATTACTTTTTCCACTGGGATGTCACGTGATCACAAACATTTCGATTTGGCTGACATCAATAGTAAGTATGAACGAACCGAAGTGGTTTTTTATTTTGTAATTAAACTTGCTCTAATCTAATTTACTATTAAAATAAGAATTTAATAGTTGATGGAAAGAGGTTTTACAGAAGAGGATGGTTCAAACTTGTTTAAAGTATATTCCAAAATGGTGTTTCAAAGTTTATTTATAGTTACAAGTGACATCATAGTTACCACGTGACAGCCAGAAAACGTTCTCGGGATTGATTTTTCGTCCTAATTTTCAAATTAATTTTTTCTCAATTAATTTTTTCTCTTATTATGGGGTATTTGAAAAAAGAAAACAGGTCTAATGTTTTTGGCATACAAATATTTTAAGCCAATATTTTTTTTAGTCCAAGTACACTATTGAGAAACCAGATTTCTCTCCGACTTGGTTTCTGGTTTGTGTTGAAGTGCACTTGCTCTAGATCTGTCACACGATGTATACCATAGAAACAAACGGTTGACATTTGTGATGAAACATTCTAAAAAGTAAATTTTATGACCTACATTAAAGTTGTAAAATATTAAATTTTAATTCATTTGAAATTTGCTTTAAAATGCATATATATTAAGGGTTATTTTCATATTAGTTTTTGTGGAATGTTTTAATGAGTGTCATTTTAAAGTAACCAAGCTTAAAATAAATCGTAATTTGCTTGCATTTTGTAAATAAATATTTGGTTGTGTATTTTAGGTAAATATTATACTATTTGTTTCTTAAATATCTTTATTTTATTTTAGATGAGTCATTAAGTTAACTGTATAAAAAATAAATAATAGCAATGTTTGAGCTGCAGAATTCTCGTTATTAAATTATTCTTTGACGAACAATGAGTTTTAGTACAATTTTTAATTTTTTAATTGCTTTGTGATGTAGTATTTTCAAGGTTTAAAAAAGTACTTCTAGTCTTACATGTTGCCGGATATTGAGCTGTCGATTTATAATCAATATTTTGTGTCGTGTAATGATATCATAGGATATTGTGTGATACAAGAAATTATTGATTTAAATAATTAGTCATTTTAAATATTTACATGACTTTTTTTTACTTTTTTTGCAGCCTTTGATACTATCTAAATGTTAGAGGACATGTGTGTACCTAGGATCTTTTATTTTTTTTAAATCCCATTAATATACAACTGAAATTATTTAAATGTTATAGATTTTAGTTAGAGAGAGATTCATTATCAAACTATAATAACTTCCTAGTGAAACTATTTTATCTATTTCAATTAATAGTTATGGAAAATATAAGTATATAAAATTAAAAAATTGAAAGTTAAAAAATAAAATTAAAGTTTTACTTATATATATATAACTGTTTATTGTACTTATATAACTGTTTATTGTACTTATATAACTGTGTATTGTGTTAGCAATGTTTATTGTACCTGGGGATCGAATACACTGTTGAATCCTAAACATGAGCTGACACTTTCTTAACTGACATTGTAACAAATATAATGTTTTTATATTAATATTTAAAAAATGTATAGATTTAAAATGTGTGGAATTATTTTTCTATAATCAATAATTATTTGTGAAAAATGCGTGCAATTCTGTATGAGTAAAAATTCTTTTTGTTTTTGAAAATTACATGTTTTTTAAAGTTATCTGTTTGAAAATGTAATATCGATAGTTAAATTTTTATGTTGCAAATCTTATCATAATATATTGAAATCGGTATTCTTTTTTTTATACAATTATGCGAAAAAAATTAATTTTAATTGCATACCTAAAAAATAAAACTATATACTAAACTGTTATGATGTACTTTATTATATTCCTCTAAATATAAATCTTAAAAGAATCTACCATTGTCAGAAGATATTCAAAATATTATGAGTTTCATAAAAACCAGCAAAATTTTAAAAATATTCAACTCATAGGAATTCATCTTTAACAGTTCATAATAATTAAAAACTATTTTTTCTTTATTTTCTACAGCCATTTTATTTTATGAATACTCTTAATTATTAAGTCCTAAAGAGTTCATTTTAACAATGATTCTTTAAATTTTTATTAAAAATCAAACGTAAATATGTGCATGATATGCATTAAGGTTTATAAGCGTTGTATAAGTAAAGATTAAACTTTTGATTGAACTGTGAATGTCATTTAGAAATTATAAATTTATCATAAAGTGTAAAATGCAAAGTTGAAACATATATGTACAACTTAGAGCTATTTATGTAACTCGTCTTAATTCCTAATAATAAAATATGCAATATTTTTATTGCAATTCAAGTAGTTCCAATATTTAATTGACCATCACTCTATAGCAAATAAAATATTTACTTTAAATATGAAAATATATAACTTTACAACAAATAATTATTTTTTTCATGCAATATAAAACATATCAAATATTGAATTTTACACCTTTAATATTAGTAGTGTCAGACTTCTGTTGTAATTATATTGCTCTTTTTTACTTGAAATCTGGTAAATGTTATGATTTACTGTGAATGTCATTTAGAAATTATATATTTATCATAAATAGTAAACATTTATGTACAATTTAGAGCTATGTCTGTAAATAGACTTACTTTATAGTAAAAAATAAAAGGAAAAAATTCAATATTTTTATTGTAACTTGACATAGGGACGGTTTTTAAATGACAATCACTTTATAGCAAATAAATTATTTACTCTCTAACTATGGAAATATATAAATTTTCCACAAACAGAAAAAAAAAACATTTCCACAAACAAATAGATTTTGTTTTCATGCATTATAAAACATAGCAAATATTGAATTTTACACATTTAATATTTGCATTGAAAAATAATGTGTTTAAAATAATTTTAATTAGAAAAATCCACAACGAATAGACTTCTTTTTTGCTAAACTAGTATTTATTAATGGATAAAATTCGAGTTTATTGAAACGTATTTATATCCAGTAAATATTCTTGTTCATGAGTGAATAAGATAAAGAAAATTGCTCTTGAAAACATAAAACATCGGTATTAGTTTTCTTAGAATGCGCCATACGTGAGTGGGCAGTTTACGCGATGCAAAGAGTGGCTCTATTGCTCAAGAGATATTCTCGCTAATTTTGTCGCTGACCAATGATGGAAGTGTTGCCATAGCAACCGACTTTCGAATCTGCTGCTTGTCTCAAAAAGTTTAGGGTTGCCGTTTATTAATTTTGAAGCCAACAATTTTGATGGCACGTGTATGGATGAAAACGGGATCTGATGTCAAATGAGTTTAAGAACGATCATTCATGATTATTAACACCCAAACTGACTAATACTACACATAGCATTAAGGAAATCTGTTAGAAAACAGTATATTTATGTTTTTTTTCTACAGAAAACTTCGGTATTCTCTTAAAGCTACTGCAATTTTCTGTAAAATTATGTCTTCAATTTGTCAAAAGAAACATTTTCTCTCTAAACAGATGAAATAGGCAACCGCTGATAAAGAGAGCACATTTTGAAGACATATTTTTTTGTTTGAATAATAAGACAAATTGATGGATACAAACTACTCCCGTAGCCGCAATGATGTGAAATCTCAATAAGACTTTAAAATTTTTGATTGTTAAATAGGCTATCTTGAAAATATGATTTATTGATTAAAAATTTAATAAATATTTAAATTTTCATTCAAGAAGTAGATTTCGAAAGAATATCTGTCGCGTCATTTTTATCAATTTTTTTTGTTAAATCTTATTGAGAAATATAATTGTATGATCTGGCTCGATGTTATATAGTTTCAATGTAGTAAGTTTCACGTATCCAAAGTTTCAAAAATTTTCATCAATATTTTTTCCAAAGATTTTTCTCCTCAAATGGTATGTTTTCTAAGGAATCACCCATCGACATTATTTTGGTTATAATTAGCCAGCTCCATTGCGGATGCAATTTCTGCGCATGCTAAGAGTGGCTATTGCTCAAGAGATGTTATCGCTAATTTTGTCGCTAACCACTGACGCATTAGTTTCCTTAGCAACCGAGGCTTCTACCTGTTGACTGTCTGAAAAGGGATAGGGTTGCCATTCATTAAATCCGCAGCCAATAATTCTAATGGCACGTGTAAGGAGTAAACAGAATCTGGAGGACCTTAAATGTGTCGGCGGGAGTGACCATTTTTAATGGTTAACACCCAAAACTGATAATTAACTTTACATTGTGAACAATCTATTAGATAACAGAATATTTTTGTTACGTTTTCTTCTGTTGGATTACCGTCAGTGCGGGTAACTTTGGTCCAAAAGCATAGTTTTTTTTTTTTTTTACAAAAGAAGAAAAACTAAACTACAAAAACGATTTAAACACGAAAAAATCCTAATGCATTCTAAATATTGTACTTTTGGGAATAATTTCCAAGCATGTTTGTTAAATTTAATAAATTAAAAAAAATCGTGTTAGTTTAAAAAATTAGATCACGTTTAGGATGCAGACGGGTAACTTCAATCCGAACATAAAATACATAAAAAAAGCATGCTTTTTAACATCCTTTAAGGCTGTGTAATAAATTAAATAGTAATATTAAAATGTTTAAACACAAAAATAACAAAGTTCTAAGATATATAACTTAATGCTATACAACCATAATGGTTCCTATGGTGTATAACTTAACATTTACATTGCAGTGCATCGTAGAATTAGATTACACTACTAATACTAGTATTGACTGTAGCTTAAAAATGAAATAAACTTCAATTTTAGTACGGGAAAATAACTTATTTTTAGAAGCAGTTTTAATAACAAATTTCTTTAAAAAAAAGCAAATGATTTTATTATAAAAGAAAAAAATAATATATTCGTAATTAGGATTTTGAAAATGTTTACATTTCGACATTAGCTATTTAAAATGTTGTATGTTTCTTGCATTTTATCTTTATTTTTTAAGGTTTAAAATCGCTTATTTTTAAAAAATAATAATCATCTCAAAAATGGATAATCATAAAAGTAAGACTTCTTCAAAAATAGTTAAGCATAATACACTTTTACATACAATTTTGAACGTGCAAAGTTCCATAAAAAAATAGTTACATCTTGGACCAAAGTTATCCGAATTCATGGGCAAAAGTTTCCCAGTGACCAATAATTGAATATACCATAAAAAGAATTCAATTTAGATTAAAATAAATGGTGTAATATTCCTCCCCATAAATAAAATAATAGTATAGAGTGTTTTACTTAGTTATTCTCTATATCTTTTTAGGTGTTCCAGACAAAAGTTGTAAGAAATAGATTTTTGTCTTAATGCTCATAAGACTACAAACGTCATTTGTAGTATTGCCAAAATTAAAATATTTTTTTTACATAAAATGAAAGGCAGTGCCTCCACCTTTCCAAAAATGTAAAATATTTTAAGATGAGATATCATTTTATGAGGAGAAATTAAGAAACAAATATTTTCCAACCCGTGGGGGGAGAGAGATAGAAAGTTGGATTGGCGGTTGGGTTGGGGCAAAACCGCTCGTGTGATATGGCCTTTAGTTCCATGTCCTAATGTAAGCCAATGTCCCTACCACGTTTCACATTTGTACAAATGACCGAATTTTAGAATATCAGCCATATTTTTTTGAATATCGATATCAATAGATTTTTAGAAATATAACATAAGTAAGCTAATAGAGTAGGATAAATAATGATGCATAGAACTATTTTAAAATTTAATTTGAAAAATTATGAAATACATTCTACAAAAGTGATACAAAGTGTCACACTTTCAATGGCATTACTGCCCCTAAATAAAAAAACAAGAAAAAAATTTCTTAGAAAGTTCCTGGCGAAATGTTGCATATTTTTCTGAATTTGCTTATCTCTAATTTTTTTGCAAAATGATGTTAAATTGTGTAAAAATTCTACTCATTATTTTCACTAACTCACAGCCTGGAACAATGCACGTTTTGGAAAATCACCCATATACGGTTGTTTACGTATTGTAAGAATCCAATCAATAATGTTTAAGTAGCGTAGAGGATATTAAAACCCCCGAATTTTTTATAAGTGCAATTGTTATTTTATTTTTTCTCAATTCATAAATGCACGTTGCATATTATCATCAGTCATCTAAAATTGAAATGGTCGCAGAACACAATCAATAGTAGAACCCTTATAAAGCACTACCGTGAAAAGTTTAACTGCAGAATGAGTTTAAGATTGAAATTGAATAAAACACATAACTTAATGCATTTACTACAAAATGTTAGCTAAAACCCCCAAATCAAAACTAGAATCGCCCATAAGAGCAGAAGCATGCCAATTTTGCAGCCCCTGGACCCTCATTCCTAGAATCAGTTGCATTCAACAAGCGAGGCAAGGGATGGCGGTGTTTACAAAATACCGGTATTATAGTTTTCGGTTTGTTGTTTCTCGAAAAACCGGTTTCTGGGTGTGATCGCCCTCATCAATAAAACCGGTTTTTCGGTTAAAACCTAGGCATATCAGGCAGTTGAAACAACCGGTTTCGGTTTTCTATCCCCAAGGAAAGCATCTCTTCTCGTTTACTTCGACTTCCACTCTTCTTGCAACATCCTTTCGTCAGGACTGTTCAAATCTGCATCTTTTCCTCAATGGACCCTAGGAGTTCGTCGTTTTCGTTCCGAGTTATGGACATACGTTTCTTCAAATTAAACCTTTTAGGGTTGAACTGCTGCGTGCCAACTTGTTTTACCAACACCAGGTACGAAATATCTAATATTAATATTCAATATTCAATTGATGATAAATTAAGTATTGCAAGCCATATTGTGGAGTATTGGATCTTTTCTATTTGTGTAAACCGCAGTTACAGAAACTATTTTTAAGCCCATTTTTTATTTATCCTTCATATGAGCTAATTTTTTTTTGTAATTTTGCGCAAGTTTAAGTATCGCGTAGTATAGTTGTATTTTGTCACGTAAATATCTTATTCATTTCCGTAACTATTACATTTCCTTAGTTCCTTAAATTTTTCTGAGAACAATTGTATTTTATCCTTCATTCTGGCTAAATTATTTTCATTGTATTATCTCTGTCCAAGTTTTACTTCCTTTACTTCAGAGGACGATAATCGACCAGTTTTTCACCGAGAAAGTCTCCTGTTCGTATCAGAGCTATACTATAAACATATTTTTGTTGGTAATCATTACCAATAAGTCGCGGGAGTCCCCGAGAACACTGGTGATCGTTAAATCTGTGGAGTCCAAAGTCCCAACCAGGGATTGGAAAGTTAGTTTTAAAAATAACTCTGGTACAGTTATTTATTATGAAAAGTAACTAGTAACAGTTACTTAATACGAATAATAACTAATCAGAGTTACTTTTAGAAACATCAAGTAATAAGAAAAATTGAAATTAAACCACCTTTGCCGTTTTCCACTGAGAACCAAGGCTAAAAAATAGGGAATAAACGAAAAAAGTTAAAAACGAAAATTCAACGTAGTTACCCCTCTAATGCATGATTTGTTTTTTCATCCGGAAAATTATATGTGTATCTTTAATACTCATACATTATGGAAAAAATACTGAAAAAAAATCACTGCATTAGAATTTAAATAATTTCAATTTTTTAATTTTTTCCCATATGACAAAATCCAACTACAAAATTCCAATTTTGATAATAATGACTAGAAAACTACTAAATATATTTCAAAATAACCCTCTTTAACTATAATTAATTTTTCAAAACAATTTATTTGTATTTAGTACTAAGATTATTATACTTTCAATACTGCCATAAACGTAATTTAACAACAGTTAATAACCTCACTCTTTAATTTTGAATGCACTTTTACTACTGTCATCTATGTGGATTATTTGTAACTAAAACTTCAAAATGAAATGAAGAATACACGGGAAGAACCGATTGATTCCTTTAGAGTCTTTCCGTAATTGTGTATGCTTGGCATACATTGGCGAACGAAAACCGGTTTCTCTTTCGGTTCTTCAATCGCGGTACAAACGCGTGACTCTTTCCCCTGATCTCTGGCGTGAATCAGGGTTGCCGCGAAAGATAAACAAAGCGAGTAACCGGCTTCTTTACACCAGTTTAGGCGATTTCTCGCTATCATCCCCAAAGAGGCTATTAAGGAAAGCCTTCTACGAAATCAATCGGTTCTTCCCGTGTACTCGTCAAATGTAATAGATGAAAAAACACAAATTTGTCGAGATGGCGCTCTACTTTAATAGAATAGAGTGGATTATGTTACTTGTTGCCAAACGGCAACAGTATGCATTAGAGGGTTAAGAGATAAATTTTAAATAACTTTAGCCGTATCAAACGCTTTGCGAACTATCGCCCATTATTTTCAGGTATTCGTGAGTATGAATATCGTGATATTCCGGGCTTTTGCGTCAGAATGATTTGCTAGTATTCTGACGAATTTATTGGATGACTGTAGATACACTTTTATTTCGATACCCTTATCTGTTGAAATTAAATTAGAATTCTTATTTTTAGGATTCTATATGCAAAGATACGGAATCCGACAACAGCTGCAATGGCAAAGAACCTAATGACAATATGACCTCTTCTCCTGTCCTCCGAAGCTGAACTGGCCAAGATAATTGGCAGTATGTATTTTTTAGTACTTTTGCATTTACGACCTCTCTTAGCAGTGGTAATGCCCTCTATGAACTTATCCTTCTCACCCCTGCCTTTAGGATTGAAAGCAACTTCGGTTTTATGAAGACAGTTTTTTTTAAAAAATAATTTTTGGTGAATTTTATAGTACATTTTTATGGACATGGATGGCATAGATATTCTTAGCGTGGATTTTTTTGTTCGCAAAAAAGCCTGCTAGCAATGGAAATTCATTTTACGATATCCGTTTTCAAATGTTTTAAAAACCATGAGGCGAATGTAAGGAGGAAACTCTCTATGAACGAAACCCTATGAAGGCACGTTTGGCTCATCTTCAAGGGTGCTTCTGTTTACTTTTTACGGTAGGCGAATACCCAAAATTCCCCGAAATTCTAAAATTTTTACTATTGCTTTAATCTTTTCCAAATTTGGCATACTGATTTCAAATATAATGAATAATATAATTTTGGCATTTTTTTATTTAAATATAATTTATTTATTTTAAACGGCGTTTTTCTACTAAAAAAAGAGGTTTACGCCAACAAGTCTACCTCATTGAATTTTCATCCTATGAACGTTTATTATGTCTTAAATTCTTCGTTTTGAACTGATACATGCAATGACCCTCTAGAGTTACATACAAATTACAAGAAAAAAAGTTATTAAGAAAAATGTTATAAATTAACCACAAAAAAGGATTTTTTTCGATTAACTTACACTTGGAAATTTTTTTTAAAAAAACTTGTATACTTACACCAGATGTTAGAGGTTCATGGCACAGATATATATTGAAATCTCTATATAATATAAAATTGTAATTGTCGTACGCTTGAAAGCCACGTGATTTACGCGGCTTCAGCCAATCAGAAACGTCAGAAACGCTGAAAGTAAGTGTGGTGGTGTGCTGGTTTTGTGCCAGGGCTGCTTCAGCTTGCGTTCCGTGGCTTTGGTAGAGAAAGTTTCTTAGCGATAGAGCTGCGTGATGCCCTGGACCAGTCCCACGGAAACTAGCTTATTTTTCAACTGTTGGCATCGGTCTTGAGTTTCCGGCCCCGGATCGTAAAAACCATAGAGTTAGGAAAGAGAATAGAGCGGTCTATATGTATGTGTGTAGTAACGCAGAAAAGAAGCAGGCTGGAGCGGTGCATCTTGGGATACTCAGTGACAGTTTCCATAGTTTCGCATACTATGTTATGCGCGGTAGCTGAAAAAACTGCTAAGCGGTGCATCTTGCGCTACCTCAGTGCCGTTTTTTATGAGCAGTAGCTCGAAAAACCTGACAACCCTGCTTCAATAAATTTGAATTGATAGACCCAAAGACATTAAATAGAATGGACTGCGCTTCAATAGTAAAGCAGCTTAGGGATGGAAAACTGAAACTGGTTTTTTTTTTAAAAACCGGTGTCTTGGCCCTGGTTTTGACAGAAAAAAAAAAGTTTTTTTATGAGGCCGGTCTGAACTGGAAACCGGTTCTTTAGGGAAAAAACCGACGGAAATCGGAACACCGTTTTTTTCTCAAAAACCGCCACCCCTTGCAAATTAGCATTATGTTCTAAACATCACAAATCGCCAAAAGGCGAAAGGTTGCTACCTATGGCAACTTAACGCTACCGTTTCGTTACGAATTATTAAAAATTGTCGCCAGACCTGAATATCAGCTGGCCAGCTGAAGTAGTGACTTGCATCTATTTCCAAGTCACGTGGGTTTCGCTTGGTGTTTTTTAAAATGTTTTTGCAGACGATTTTTTGCGCATATTTTTTTATTTTTTTATTTTAAAATAAATATTTAATTACATTATTTTAATCTGTGAGCATGTAAACAATCGTGAATATTATACTCTTAATTCAGTAACGTTTTGTGCAATAGGCCAAATGCTTGTGCAATTCCTAATTGAAAAAATCTCTATATAATATAAAATTGTAATTGTCGTACGCTTGAAAGCCACGTGATTTACGCGGCTTCAGCCAATCAGAAACGTCAGAAACGCTGAAAGTAAGTGTGGTGGTGTGCTGGTTTTGTGCCAGTGCTGCTTCAGCTTGCGTTCCGTGGCTTTGGTAGAGAAAGTTTCTTAGCGCTAGAGCTGCGTGATGCCCTGGACCAGTCCCACGGAAACTAGCTTATTTTTCAACTGTTGGCATCGGTCTTGAGTTTCCAGCCCCGGATCGTAAAAACCATAGAGTTAGGAAAGAGAATAGAGCGGTCTATATGTATGTGTGTAGTAACGCAGAAATAAAACAGGCTGGAGCGGTGCATCTTGGGATACTCAGTGACAGTTTCCATAAGTTTCGCATACTATGTTATGCGCGGTAGCTGAAAAAACTGCTAAGCGGTGCATCTTGCGCTACCTCAGTGCCGTTTTTTATGAGCAGTAGCTCGAAAAACCTGACAACCCTGCTTCAATAAATTTGAATTGATAGACCCAAAGACATTAAATAGAATGGACTGCGCTTCAATAGTAAAGCAGCTTAGGGATGGAAAACTGAAACCGGTTTTTTTTTTAAAAACCGGTGTCTTGGCCCTGGTTTTGACAGAAAAAAAAAGTTTTTTTATGAGGCCGGTCTAAACTGGAAACCGGTTCTTTAGGGAAAAAACCGACGGAAACCGGAACACCGTTTTTTTCTCAAAAACCGCCACCCCTTGCAAATTAGCATTATGTTCTAAACATCACAAATCGCCAAAAGGCGAAAGGTTGCTACCTATGGCAACTTAACGCTACCGTTTCGTTACGAATTATTCCAAATTGTCGCCAGACCTGAATATCAGCTGGCCAGCTGAAGTAGTGACTTGCATCTATTTCCAAGTCACGTGGGTTTCGCTTGGTGTTATTTAAAATGTTTTTGCAGACGATTTGTTGCGCATATTTTTTTATTTTTTTCTTTTAAAATAAATATTTAATTACATTATTTTAATCTGTGAGCATGTAAACAATCGTGAATATTATACTCTTAATTCAGTAACGTTTTGTGCAATATGCCAAATGCTTGTGCAATTCCTAATTGAAAAAATAGGTAT
Source organism: Hylyphantes graminicola (assembly GCA_023701765.1). Lineage (NCBI taxonomy): Eukaryota > Metazoa > Arthropoda > Arachnida > Araneae > Linyphiidae > Hylyphantes > Hylyphantes graminicola. The sequence continues at coordinate 4,417,110 of CM043123.1, forward strand.
AAAAAAATATTTGTCACACCTTCACAGGTAAAATTTATTTAGTTCTGCATACTTTTAGTAATTGTGTTCTTTATAAAGTATACTTTCTATCGAGGAAATTTATTCTAAAAGCTATTTTATACTGAAGAATCATATTCATGATTAAGTCAACGTTGTTAGAATTCTAATTATAATAATAATAATCTTTTGGACCAAGTCAGTTAAATTAATGGTTTGGAAATTGACAGCTTAGAAGTAGAATATTTTTGGTACAATTTGGTTAAAAAAAGCCTATTTTTGCAATCGTAGTTTTTGAGTTAGTTATATTTAACCCTTTCAGTCCCAGTAATGCCATTTGGAATCATCACTTTCAATATTTTCTTTTATTTTACAAATGTTTATGTCCCGTTATGACATCCTAACACACATCATTCGATTCTTCACACTTTGTACCATTAGATAATAGTTTACCTTATTCTCAATAGAAGTCAGAACTACTATTTTTTTTAAGTTAGAAAATAGCTAACAAGCGTTTCAGCTGATTTTTGAAAGTTCACTTCAGTTCCACATATTTAAAACACAATTTAAACTCTATTTCGGTTAAAATAATTACTATTTTTTTAAAAATAATATGGTCTGATACCTTAAAATATATAACTCGAAGTATTTTTAGGTAATATATATATATATTTTTTATTTTATTGTTTTCCACAGTTACAAAATTTTGGCATTATTTCAAAAACCATATAAAAAAGTGAATTTTTTTTCATATGGAACTCTTATTTTTGACCTAAAATAATCTTATTTTGTGAATATCTGATGTTTCTGTAGTGTAGTAAATTTTTGGGACTGAAAGGGTTAAAAAGTCGAACATTTGTTGAATTTGGAATATATTGATGCGTTTTAGAAAGCTGGGTATATTCCAGGTGAAATAAAGGAAAAAGCAATATTTCAAAAAGACCTATTAGATTTTTTTATATATCGGACCCTTAGAACGAAAGTTATGACGACTGAAAATATTCACCATGTCAATCATCAACTTATATTACAGCAACACTCGACAAAAACTTACTTAATGTTCTTTTAAATTAGTTTTTAATACAGAGTCCACGTAATTCAATTGTTCAAGTAATTTTCAATAGACTTACAAAAGCAAAGGAATAACCTGATTGATATCTATTAAGAAGATCTTTAAAAAAAAACTAACGATTCATTCTTGTTCCTTTCCAAGCTTCGTTATCATACCATTAGATTGTCGGCCTCATGTGTTCAGGTCGTTGTGGAAAAATTCTCCAAATGGTAAACTCGCCATACATGCGAGCCAAACGCGCTAGCTAAGAAGTTAGATGATGGGGACACTTTAGGTTTGCCAAAGCGCAGTCCTTTCTGTTTAATGTCTCTGGATAGACCCCTCTGCTCCTACTTCCTAACTCTATGGTAAAAACAGCCGAAGCCGATGCATCTTCCCTTTTTCGTCTTGCGAACTCTCCCCGCTGGTCGGGACCTTTTAACTAAAATACCTTCCCTGTTGTTCTAATTAATTTTTGCAGTATGAAATTTAAAAAAAAATTAAATTAGTAAACAGTGAATGAATCACTAATTCAGTTCTTTAAATGTTTTTTGTGTTTTTTGTGAAGATTAAACGCACTGAGCCAAAGTTGGTAACTAAATAAGCTTAAGAGTTTGACGTCATTGCATCGACCAATCAAATCGTTTTTCACTGGTGATGAATAATTTATGTTTAATGAGCAGGAAGCATGTTTTATTCAATGCAGATTGTATAGATGAGCATTCCTGCGTTGGCAGTACCCACTTATTAGTCTTGAATGTTTGTTTGCGGAGCAAACAAAGAGGAATTACATGCAATTCTAGGGGGTTGGCGAGCTTGCTATGCAAGGGCGAAGTTCCCTACCGGCCGCGAAGCGGTCAATGGAATTGCGCAGCAATTCCGGGGGTTGGCGAGCGATAGCGAGCAGGGGGCGGAGCCCCCTAGTAGCATCTATGAAAAATTTCAGGTAAATTAATGTAAAACTTTTTATGCTAGAAGTGTTGGCGTAAACCCCCTTTTTTTAGTTAAAAAACACCGTTTAAACACATTGTTCATTATATTTGAAATCAGTATGCCAAATTTGGAAAAGATTAAAGTAATAGTAAAAATTTTAGAATTTTGGGAATTCGCCAACCTTAAAAACCATAGCGCAATCTTTAAAATATTTGATTTGTTTTCTTAGTGTGAGGAGGAAACTCCTTTTTAAGAACGAAACCGTATGTCGGAACGTTTGGATCATCTACTAAGGGTGTTTCTGATGTTTACTTTTTAAGCCGATACGCCACATTCTAAAAATCTTGGTGTCGATTCGGCTCCATTTTATGTCTTCATTCTTTTTATTAACTTCTTGTATATCTGAACTATTTAATTGTTTGTATATGCCAATGCATTTACATTTCAGCCTATGCTATATTTTCAGAAAAAGAAAAAAAACACGCGAATTTAAATACATCTAAATAACCCCAAATTAAGGCTTAGTAATTAAATAAAAATAATGAAATATAATTTAATTATGTAATACAGTTAAATTTTCAATACGTATTTTTCATTTGAAAGGCACAACTTTACAATATTTTTCAATTACTATTAAAAAGAAAATATTTATAATTATTATTTAACTAATTATTTAAAAAATAAGGTTTTTAATAATTTCAATAATTTATCTTTTCAAAAACATACGTACCTACTTAAAAAACAATTACATTTGCGAGCTATTTACAAGCGTTTATTGGGAAAATTTAGTTTGCATTACAAAAAACTTTCGCTGAAAAAAAATAGAATTATCCGAAAAATTATCCTGTTTCATGAATTTGCAAAAGTAGAATCCATGCAAACTTACGTTATGACCAATAAAAAAAATTCAATTGCTTTTAAATTATTATATTTACATATTTGAGGATATCTAAGTAGTTTTGACTCGTTATTGTAACGTACGTGTACACACGTATATCATTTAAGTTTGTTATGTTGTTCTAGATACTTTTTCCAAGAATTTATAATCACGAAAATTCAATAAGAGAATTGTTTGATTAGCTATGTCAAATGAATCGATGTCTATTTTTTTCACTGTATATGTTATCAATTTATAAAGTGTTTTAAAACAAACATTTGATTAACTTATATCTACTCATACAATACGAGAGGTATCATTGCGAAAAATCACCAAAGAAACTAATGCTTTAAAGCCTACATTTATCAGGGTGTCTCTGTCTACGGTCAAGAAAGTCAGGAAAGTCAAGAAAAAGTCATGAAATCGAAAAACGGTCAAGAAAGTCCCCAAAATGTCATAAAATTAGAGCAATCACGAAAATTTTAAAAATCATCAAAAAAGACGAATTTCCCCAAAATACCCCAAATATTTATGAACAAATAAAGTTAATTTTCTCAAATCCTTAAAATTTGTATTTAAACTTTCTATTTATTGCAAAATCCGTATCATATATATATAAAAAAAATTCTCAACATGATTGTCGAAGCACGTGATCCTGAAAAGGTATTGAAAGGTAGTGATCCGAAAAGTTCTGAAAAAGGTCACAAAATGTTCTAAAAGGGTCCTGAAAAGGTCAAGAAATTAGATTTGACAAATCTGGTAGACACATCTGTTTGTTTTACCAGTTTTAAAATATTGTATTGGATCCGTTATTTCTGTCAACAAAATTTTTTTGCACAATATATAAATCCCTTTCACTTATTTTTTATAGAGAGAAGCGTCGGCTTTTCCCATTAAGATGGTCTACAGGATCTGCTGTACTGTAATGGATTGGCTGACCATTATTAATATGTCATCTCCAACTGGGCTGACTGAAAACAGCAGTACAGTTGGAGGTGGGATGTTTATAACATGCAACTTGCCTACCCAACCCTCTTATCATTGAAATCCAACCCCTGAGCTTAGTCCTGATTCACCAGTAAATATCATTTGCCATTGCCGAATGAAGATGCTTTTCTACAATGTATGTAGTTATTAATATTGAGAAATATATTAATATTCTGGTAATGAATTTATTTAATACTAAAATCAATATTTGGGACTTGATTATCCCTTGCACCAATTTCCGCCAAACCTAAAATAATAGCTAAATGGAGAGTATAATTTATAATAAATGTATGTAATTACAATGTATTAAATATTAAAATATGTACATAAGTTTCTGAAATTTGCTGTATTTATATAATTTTAATATTTTTCTTGTGGAAATGATTTGTTTACTGTACATGTTCAAAATATTTATGTTTTCAATATTGATAATCATCTAAATTTAAATGGACTATTTGAATAGCTTTTATTTCTTTTCGTCAGTTAACTTAAGGAAATGTAATGTTTCATTGCATTATAATGAATTCAATATGATTGCCTTTCTTTATGATGAAATATTTATTGAAAAGATGAACTGTATGTCCGTTAATTTTAATCTTTATTATAAATGTTATATTGTGCTTTTTTATTGACATTTCACTCAAATTACAAACTATATACGCACTGTCGATAATGCATGAATAAATAAATACTTGAATGATGCGAGCTCTTAACATGGCTAATATTGTTTTCTTGTTCTTTGAATTAGAAGTTTTCGGAAGTTAATTAAAAGGGCTAATTCTAATAACTTTAATAAAAGTTAGATAAAAACCCTAGGGAAAATACTACATTTTAATATATCATATTTAAAATGCTGATAGCTTAAGTATTATTTTTCATATTAGTATTTATGGAAGGTTGGTATTTTTGAACTTGTGAAAGACTTAAGTAATGTTATTAAATCAAACTTTCATTAAAATTGTCATTGAAAAATAAACATTTAAATTTTAGCGTAATTTACTTGAATTTTACAAATAAGTATATTTTTTGTAATAAGTAAAGCTATTACGATTTGTTTTGCAAATATCTTTATTTTAATCCAAGTTTTGCATGAGATTTTAAGGATAACTTTATAAAAAAAAATATATCGTCTCTTAAGTTCCCACATGTGCCATCTAACTTTGCAAAACAGTAGAAATTCATTGAAAGGTAACCCTTGGCGAACTTTCCAAAATCGTGCCAAAAGTCGGCCGAAAACCCAAACGAAATGATAGGATGGGTTTGAATCATCGCCGCATTAGAGCTACACGAGGGAGAGCCGAAAAACGTGTTTATTTAACACCGGCTGTTCGGACTTTCTTGTTGCATATCTCAGCATTACATTATGTAGACCCATATTATGTAACAAGAAAGTCCGAACAGAAAATGTTAAATGAACAAACATGTTTTTCGGTTCTCCCTCGTGTAGCTCTAATGCGACGATAATTCAAACATATCCTATCATTTCGTTTGGGTTTTCGGCCTACTATTGGCGCGATTTTGGAAAGTTCGTCAAGGGTTACCTTTCAATAAATTTCTACTGTTTTGCAAAGTTACATAGCACATGTGGGAACTTAAGTGACGATATTAACAATAGATAAAAACTGTGGAAATCCTGGCATTAAATGAATCTTTAAAGGACAACGAATTGGAATTCAACAATAAGTATTAAATTGTTTTAATTACTTATAGTAAAGTAGTATTTTGTAGATTTAATATGTACTTCTACTGATACATGTTGTCAGAAATTAAGCTTTCGATGTAAAATAGATATATTTTTATGTCAAAATGATATCATTAGACAGCGTGTGATACAAGCAGTGATTGATTTAACTTTTTCGATATTATATGAATAATAATTTGCGTAAAATGTATGTCCTTCTGTATGTATAATTTTTTTTATAATTGTTTATATTATTTAAAGTTATCTCTTTGATAATTTTGTATCAATAGTTAATTTTTTATGTCTCAAACCTGATCATATTGTATTAAAATTATCATGATTTTCCTTTTTAAATAATTATATGAAAAATGTAAATTAATGTAAAATTTAAATTAAATGCTTCATTTAAAATCTATATTCCAAACAGTTATAATGTATTTTATTATATTCATCTAACTATTGACAGAATCTATCATTGTTAGAAAATATTCAAAATAATATTAGTTTCATGGAAAACAGTTAAAATTGAAAAATATTCAAATACTAGTAACTCATCTTTAACAAAGCATTGTAATTTAAAACGATTGTTTCATTATTTTCTATGACAGTTTTATTATGCATTTTTCATTATTTAGTCATACAAAATAAACTTTATAAATTATTGTTCAGAAATATTATTAAAAATCAAACGATAACTGTTTAGGTTATGTAATTAAGGTTTATAAGAGTTTTTTAAGAGTTAAGTTGAAGCTATTGTGTAATACAGCTTTTTAGTGTTTAGTTACCCCTGAAATCGTAAGTTTTACTTAATGAAAATCTATAAATAGTAAATAAGCTGATATTATACACATAGTTATACGTTTCAGCAAATTATTTTAATTTGTCTGTATAAATGAGTAATTTAATATTTTGAACAACTGTTAAGTACAACTAATAATTGATTTAACCAAATGGTATTTTTAAATATTTTCATATAAACATTTGTAGTTTTATCTAATTTTTGTAAAGTCAAACTTCTGTAGCAATTATATTGCCATTTTTACTTGAAGTATTGTAAATATTATGGTTTTTAATGTGAATGTGTGTGTCATTTACAAAATATATATTTTCATAAAATGTTTAGGGGACGCATTACCCAAAATATTATTTCTAGAAATAATAACATAAACTTGTAAATTATATTGGTTTTGTATAATGTTCACTCTAAATAAAAAATTTCTAGCCATAAAAATGAATATTTACAAGTAGTTTTTCATTTATTCAAAAAAAAAAAGTTAAAATGTTGAACTTTTTTTTAAACCCTACTCCTCCTTCAATTTTAAGAATAACTTCTCCAAACTTTTATGGTTTCTTTTTAGTACTATTTGTTCAAGAACTGTGCATGGATTTTAAAATGTGAGCGACAGTTAAAAAGTAATATGCATTTACAGTGAAAATCACAAAAAAATACAATTTATTGAATTAAACATTTTTTTAAAAAATAACTATACATAGAAGACCTTATTCCATTCACAATTTTGTGCATAATATATGTAAGAACACAGGTAAAAAATTTCAAAATTCTTACTTAATTAGCAAAAAAGCCTTAGGGATTTATTAAACACAAGAATTGAAAAACGTGAAACAGAGAAAAACAGGTTGAAAGAAGACGAAATAAGTATTCACACTTATAGGAATGACTCCAGAAAATATTTAATAACTTTTTTTTCTACAAAAGATATCATTATGAAACTTTTTCAGTAAATGTTCAGAAAGATATTGTAAATAATAAGAAGTAAAAACTGAAAAATTAATATTTTGACCAATTTTTGGGTAATGCGTCCCCTTTAAATGTAGAGTAAAAGCATCTATGTACAACTTAAAGCTATATGTATGTGACTCAACCAACTTCGTAGTCACAAAATAAAAGGGAAAAATTATGCCATGTTTTTATTGTAATTTAAACAAGTGCAAATATTTCAATGGCCAGCTCCTTAATCTGTTTATGGTAAATTATTGCTTATTAATTAATAAAATTTAGTATTGAAATTCATTTATATTTATTTAATGATAGTTGATATTTTTGTTCGTGAGTCAATAAGATAAAAAAATAATTTCTCTTATCGGGTTATAATTTACATAGTTTTAGTAAAAAAAATAAATTACTGAATTATGTAAGTTCAATACAAAGCTCTAAATGTAATATTTTACATTGAAGATGAGTTTTTTTTAAGGTTTTCAATTCTAAGCGTTAATAGAACAAAAACTATTTTTAGATATTGGTAAAACTAAACTACTTTGAGGATAACGTTCAGTTTAACGTATTTTTGATCCATTTCAAACAGAGAAAAATGACACTTGAATATAATGAAATCTTTGTTTTCATTTTGAAATGAAACATTTTGATTCAAATATTACGAGACGTAATGCTGCAATCAGAAATACTAGACATTATCAGTTTCAAACAGAAGTTCCACCAGTTTAAATAGCAGAGTAGATAACAGTTTAAATAGCAATTTTGAAAAATAACCCACTCAAAAAAGAGAGAATAAGGTCAAAATTCAATTAATTTTTTAAGCTTTAACACGTTCAAAAATAAAATGTATTTTAGTTTGAAACATGCCATCATACAACAGTGTTCTAAATTTGAAACATGCTAAGTTTTTTATCACAGGTTCATGTTGAAGCTTAATGGTATATTCAATTAATTTTTTTAAGCGTTAACACGTTCAAAAATAAAATGTATATCAGTTTGAAACATGCCATCATACAACATTGTTCTAAATTTGAAACATGCTAAGTTTTCTATCAAAGGATCATGTTGAAGCTTAATGATGTATTCCACCATCACAGAATAGTTCCTTTTCTGGTTTAAAATGGCTTTGTTTATATGTGACGTCGAACAAATATGCAATTTAGCTGATTAAACTTTTTAAAAAAAACGTAAAGAACTTTCCACAAAACGCTGTGTAACATTCCACAAACTGCTAATGAATGCGCAATAATACAAATTATTATGATAACCTGCGGATTCTATATATAACCGCACAATGATAAATTGGTGAAATGAATTTTTTAATTGAAAGAATGCAAGGTTGGCCCTTGCCTTATCTAGAAATTTGACTTTGGTTTGACCCACACTAAAAAGTAATAGCTACAGGATTTTCCACTGGGTTGTATATTGTAATTTTAGTTTCATTTCACCGTAAATGACGTAAATATTTATAAGCTTTTAAAATATCTTAGTTTACAAATTATCCTTTAAAAACATTGCAATACCAGTTTCTATTCTTATTTATCAAAAATTATCAAATACAATTGTAATCATCCTATAGAATGGCCATTAATAATTTAGGCTTTTAAGTAAATTTCACTTTCCACAACTAGAGAGGGAAATTTTTCGATTTAATCTATAAGACACGTTCCTTTTTCTCATGGACAGTTGTTCACCATCCCATGGTTATCAATATACGAAAAGAAGTGATTACAAATTATCATAAGCTTTTAACGCTGTCTGGATACAGCAGCTTTTAAAAAACATGGGTAAGTATTACATAGAAACTCATTATGAAAGTAAAAGTGCGAATGGTTTTTACCAGTTAAGATCAAATTCCTATCCAATAAACTTTAAAAAAAAACTTTCCTTTAAACTTTTCGCTACGAAGGATTTTTGTTTCCTCGTAATATGTGATAGGCATATCATTATCGAATCCTTAGTCGGACGGCCGTCGTGGACCGTTTCAGTAGTGAAGGGGTTAATATAAGAATAAAATGTACTAAATGATTAAAGATTTTATTAACCCATTTACGAACCATTTGGGAATGCAATAAACGCACCTCTGAATAAAAAAGTTAACTTTATTTTTCAGCTATTGTTTCCATTTAACCTTGTTTGCCCAGCATAAATTGATGAGTACTCTGTTTTCATTTGTCTTATATTTATTTACATATGGTTGAACAGAAAGCTTATTTTTTCATCTCAAATTTTCTTGCACATCATCGAAAATTGACTAAATTGAGTTTACTTCTTAAAACAAAGTTAACATTTAATGCTTTACTCGCTATATTTCTATATTCTTATGTTGTGTCATTGTGTAACAATGTTTTCACATTGATCAACATTATTTAACACAAATATCTTGCAACTGAAAATTTACATTATGTTTTATTGTGCATATAATATAAAGGGCTAACATTTAAGATTATAACAAAAAAGACCACTACTTTTTTCCGTGAACTTTCTTTACCAGAAATAAGATGTTAAAGCCGATTAATAGGGGACAGTGTTGTACCTTGGGCCAATTTTTACATTTTAATTTTTTTCTTCGATAATTTTAGTCAAAAGAAAAATTTTAAAGCAGCATTTCAACACACCAATATATTCCTCTATAATATATATTTTTTTAATTCTGGCAGCTTGAAATTAAAAAATTACCACTCATTTAAAGTAGAGAGGATAAACTGTCCCTAGGTACAACATGATGTTTACCTTGGGACACACCTTATAATTCAGTCAATAGTCATACACTTGAGCTAATTTTTGTCAGGAAACAATACTTTATTGTTTTTTCAAGGAAATACACAAATAAAACTTCATAATTCAAGAATAATTTAAATTATACAACAGAATTGCAAGTCCAAATTATTTAACATTATATGATGATACAATATGCTTTACTGTCCCAAGGTACAACACACTACATGGTTTAAATAAAAGCAAGATAGTGGCCAATCTAAATGCATTATCATTATTTTCTCATAACCAAAATATTTTAAAATCTTCTCTTTTATGAAGAAAATAAAATGCAGTAGACTTTTTGTAAAAGTACAAGGGCAAAAAATTATATTAGAATGAGAAAAATATTTACTTTGGGGTAATGAAATATTATTTTTTTGTCACCAATTCATCAATTCAATGATGCTAGTGCTAAATTTTATTATGATGATGTCTGTTGGTTAAGGCTACTATTAGAAATAAACAATGTATGAATATTGCCAATAGATTCTTAGAAATTGTCAGTGTCCCAAGGTACAACACTCTCCCCTATATATGGTTTTTTTTTTGTGTCTGAATTAAGTAGATTCTTACACCGCGGTTACACTACCTTGAGCGCTAACTTGGACGCTAACCAAGTCCGCGACCAAGGAAGTGTAACTGCGTAAAACCAAAACTTTGTTCAAAGAAATCTATACTTCATTGCAATTTTTTTATGTCGTCAATTTTTAATAGGTTATTGAAAGTTTTGCAAACAAATAATCTTTGATCAACAAGCTTTCCCAAAAGGATGTTTATTAAGCCCATTCCATGGGTATATGATGAATATTTTATGATTATGCACATGGAATGTGAGAGAATCATTCATCAGAGAAAACTTAGAGTAATAGTCCAGTAGTTTTCTTTTGTGATTCGCTATCCAAGGCGTTTTACAAAAAACTAATGTCAAACATGTCCACAGATTTTTTTTTAAGGGGACGCATTACCCAAAAATTGGTCAAAACTGTCGATTTTTCAGTTTTTACTTTTTATTATTTACAATATTCTTCTAAACATTTACTGAAAGTTTCGTAATGATATCTTGTGTAGAAAAAAGTTATTAAATATTTTCTGGAGTCATTCCTATACGTTTGAATACGTATTTCGTCTGCTGGGACGCAGTACCCAAAAATTGGTCAAAATATTAGTTTTTCAGTTTTTACTTCTTATTATTTACAATATCTTTCCCTGGACATTTACTGAAAGTTTCATAATTATATCTTTTGTAGAGAAAAAGTTATTAAATATTTTCTGGAGTCATTCCTATAAGTTTGAATACTTATTTCGTCTGCTTTCAACCCTTTTTTCTCTGTTTCACGTTTTTCAATTCTTGTGTTTACTAAATCCCTAAGGCTTTTTTGCTAATTAAGTTAGAATTTTTGGAAGAAGATTTTAAGAAATTTTTTAGCAGTATTCTTACATATATTATGCACAAAATTGTGCATGGAATAAGGTCTTATATGTATAGTTATTTTTTTAAAAAAATGTTGAATTCAATAATTTGTATTTTTTGAGTATTTTTTTGTGATTTTCACTGTAAATGCATATTACTTTTTAACTGTCGTTCACATTTTAAAATCCATGCACAGTTCTTGAACAATTAGTACTAAAAAGAAAACATAAAAGTTTGGTGAAGTTATTCTTAAAATTGAAGGAGGAGTAGGGTTTAAAAAAGTTCAAAATTTTGACTTTTTTTTTTTTAATAAATGTAAAACTACTTGTAAATATTCCTTTTTATTGCAAGAAATTTTTTATTTAGAGTGAACATTATACAAAACCAATAGAATTTACAAGTTTATGTTATTATTTCTAGAAATAATATTTTGGGTAATGCGTCCCCTTAAATAAAAGACAGGGGGGAATAGTATTTTCAAAAATCAACGGGTCAAGAAATTAAAGCATGTGCTGCCATCTGTTGATGTTGTTAAGAGCAATATTCAAAAGGTTGAGTCCCAAAAAAGCCTTTTCTAAAGGTCTAGAAGCAATTATTTTTTATTCTACAAAACGATCTTCACTACACAAATCTATTAAAACATGTATTTTGAAAAAAAAAATTGTCCCTTGACCCCTTTTATATTTAACGATTCACATATAATTAGAAAGAATAAAATTTTGGAATATTGTATAAATACTATTTAATTAAAAAAAACTCTGTGTTTGTTGCTAAGTAACTCACAACGCAAAAAAAAGCAAAGAGTAGTGCACAAGCTTTGATAGTAGTAGGGGTGAATTGCATTTTCAAATAAAAAAATAGTAATATTTAAAAGAAACTATGAACTTTTATCTTAGAAAAGGCTAAGTATCTTTTGGAAAGAAAATTGATGCTATCGATTGAAAAATATTATTTATAATTAAATTAAAGAAAAAGAAAATATTAAAGAAAATATTATATTAAAGAAAAGTTAACTGTTTAACAAATAGATTGTTGTTTTAGTTATGACACAGCCATGGTTTTACACGATATTTTGGTATTACAAATTACTGTTTTAGCTTAAGGGGTCTAAGGAGTCTTAAAAATGTGCAAAGAAGGTACTACAAAGCATAGTTTGATCTTTCATGTAATTTTTTAACTACTCAATATACAAGTATAATTTTTTATATGTAGTTCTACAAGATTTATTTAATATGAAACAAATTTTAAAATTTATGAAACTTTAACCAAAACTAAAATAAGTTATATTAAACATAAAGCTATTTGAACACATTGTGATTAGGCTTGCGCGGCAAATTGTGAGGTCAAAATTGAAGACATGACCAAGAAAATGACTTTATATTGTACAAATATGTACAAACAAAGACTTATACCTAAATTCTCAGCTCAATTTTAATTAGAAATTATTTTAAGAACTTTTTTCTAAAAAAATTTATAAAAATTTTTGAATTTTGATTTTAAATTATTTTTAAAATAATTTCTAATTAAAATTGAGCTGGGAATTTAGGTATAAGTCTTTGTTTGTACATATTTGTACAATATAAAGTCATTTTCTAGGTCATTTTTTCAATTTTGACCTCACAATTTGCCGCGCAAGCCTAATCACAAAGTGTTCAAATAGCTTCATGTTTAATATCATTTATTTTAGTTTTGGCTAAAGTTTCATAAATTTTAAAACTTGTTTTATAATAAATAAATCTTGTAAAATTACATACAAAAAAATTATACTTATACATTGAGTAGTTTAAAAATGACATGAAAGATCAAACTATGTTTTGTAGTGCCTTCTTTAAACATTTTTAAGACTCCTTAGACCCCTTAATAGAGGTTAGTAAAATTTTACATGTTTGTATATAATTGACTTTTTAATAATAAAGGTAAATGTAGATTTTATCGCAATTAGCAAATGACTTTAAAGTAGGTAATACGCCTCTCCAAGTCTAATTAATTTATCAATTAATTTGTCATTATAAAAAGTCAAATTAATTTATCAATTAATTTGTCATTATAAAAAGTCAAATTAATTTATCATTATAAAAAATTAGTACAAAATGCTTAGCCCAGTCAGCGTCTTAGATGTACGGCTTTTGAGCTACCATGCCACAGATCCGCGTTTTGAATCCCGGATTTTTCTCAATCTCCAAGTTTCACTCATTGTTTTATTTCTTTAGTGGGTCGATAAAATAAGGACCAAACTGGCTTGTTAACTAAAAATGGAGATTTTACGTCCATCTGACCAACTGACCATCTGCTCAGCACACGTTTTCATTTCTTCTCTAATGAGCTAAAATGGGCACAGAAGCCTTGAGTGCCTTGACCATTCAAGCCCAGTCGTTACACTCACTTTAGTTTAGTGAATAAAATTCTATAAAAGTGTTTTAAAATGAATTTTTATTTTGTGTTTAGGCCTGTACTTGTTACTGACAATCTTGGTTGCAAGTGGCGCTGTCCTAGGAAGCGACATTTGTCCAAGTCCAGCATCCATATCCCCCTGCACTTGCGATGGCGAAGGCGTCAACTGCATGGGCGATAAATCTCTGGCACAAATCAAAAGCGCTTTCCAGGCCAACTACAAGTATGGTGCAGTCCGATCCATCTGGATCCAGGGCACATCCCTAACCAACATCCCCTCTGACCTTTTCGGCAAGATCAAGTCGCAACAGTTCCATCTTGAGATGAACCAGATCTCAAGCGTGGACATGAGGGCCTTCAGCGCTTCAAATAAGACCATCACTTATCTTAGTTTCTTCGGGAATAAGCTGAATAGCTTCGATTTCGAAGCAACTAACAAGTTCGAGAGGCTTGGGGCTCTCAATTTGGGCAGGAATCTTTTAGAGAGCATTCCAGGAGGAGCGCTGAATAGCTGGAGTTTGACCACCCTCATTCTCTCGGAGAATAAGATTTCGAATATTGGTATGAATACCTTCAGCAATTTGCCTGGTCTACAGCGATTGGAGCTCTCGTTCAATTCTCTTACGACACTGGGCCCGATGTCATTTGCGATGAAATCACATTCAGCTGGATTACAGGTGAGTTTTTTTAAACCCTTTTAGTCCCAGTGATGCCTTTTGGCATCATCATGTTTCTGATCATAATTTTTTTTAAAAAAATAATAGGGCTGACATCGATTGGGATTAATAAAAAAAATATTTCCCGTTAGAAGAAAGTTTGACGAATCGAATGATGTCCTTTTTGATATCATTAATGGCTAAAGACGGTCAGAAATAAATTTCTAAAATGATGACGCCAAATTGTCATTGGGATTGAAAGGGTTAATTACATTTTATATTCTGTAAAGCTATTCATGTGCAAACAATGTAGGGGTATATTTTAAGCATTATTTTAATAATGGCGCTCCAATTCAAAACTATTAGGGGCTTAACCGTACTTATGCATGTCATTTCTATATTTTTGATAAGATCTTACCTTTAAGTATTTTTTTTTTCGATTTTAAAACTTGCAGAAGTTAAAATTAAATATGTTTCCCTTGACAATGTGACAATGTGGAGAATATTCTTTAACTGCAGCGTTATGAAAATATTTTTTACCGTTTTAGATACCCCCCCCCCCCCGCAAACCTTTCCCCTCAAATTTGAAAAAGTAAACAGCTTTACATATCTGGGAGTAGAGGTGAACAATTAAAGTGCGTTAACCTCCGAAATACATAATAGGATTTCGGCAGCAAACATATGTTTTTACAGTTTGAAAAGCTATTTCAAATCAAGTTTTCTCAAACTGCCCACTGAGCTGCTAATTAATAAGTCTCATTAGATAAGTCCTAACTTATGCTTCAAAGACTTGGGCAATGACTCTACGCTATAAAGAGACTTTGGGTATTTTTGAGAGGAAAGTTTTGCGCTGCATACTTAAAGGGGTCCAAGTAAATGGAATAAATCAAAGAAGATCTAACTCAGAACTTTATAAAATTCGCAGACAATTGGATGTGGTCAAGTTTATTAAATTACAGAGGATAAAATGGGCTGGTCACCAGACCAGAATGAAAGAGGATAGTTGCTGTACAAAAATCTTTCTGGCAAGGCCCATGGGAACTAGACCTCGCGGTAGAACCCCGCTGAGGTGGATTGACTGTCTTGAGAGAGACCTGAAGACCCAAAAAACCAATTCCAACTGGAGAACAGTCATTAAAGACATATTTGCCTTTAGGAAGTTAGGTTAGGTTTGAATTATCATCGCACTAGAGCTACACGAGGGCTATTGGCGACGGGCGGCGTATTTTAGAACCACAGTCAAGTGACGAGCCGACACCTGAATAGGCAACCAACGCAAGCGTTAAGGGCGACATCGTACTCAGCGTTAGGAATTAGAAGGATATTTAACGTTCACTCCCTTACACGGGGGGGGGGGAATTTTTATTCGTCAGACATTTTTGGCTGCATGGGCCGTTTATAGGTCGGCAGTTATTTTGGCGATGCCCAGACCCGAACCTGGGACCTTTCACATGCTAGGCGAGTGCCTAACCAACTGGGCTCCCCAGTCAATTGCCTTTAGGATACTTCTAGAGAAAGCCAGGGCCCACCCAGGGCTGTCGTACAACTAAATGAATGAATTGCCCCAGAAATTATACTTTACCGTCTTTATCACTTTTCTATCAGATGTATCATTCATATTAGAAACATTAAAGCTATAATTTCGACTATTATCTTTGGACGTATTCTCTAATTTTCTAGTAGCCAGATTTGAAATCCAGTACCCATATTGTTCAATAAAACCAACCTTTTTTTCCAGATCAATTTATCAGCCAACCAAATTTCCGAAGTGTCTGCTTCAGCTTTTACCGGTACAAGTCCAATTGTTATATTTTTACCCCAAAACCAACTGAAGGAACTTAAAGTCGATGCGTTTGCAAATTTGATCACTAGAATCGCCCAAAAAGGAGGAGGCATTGTACTAAATGGTGAGCATTTTTGATTACGCAAATATTTTACTTTATCCCATCCTTTATTTTTTAGAGAGTCCATTGGTCAATAAAATCATACATTGATTTACAAAATAAATACTAAGACTTTCATATAACATCCTCATTTTTCGGCTATTCTTATATAAGTACTAAGCGGGTCCTTGCGACCAAGCACACAAGCCTGAAAATATATGTCAACCAATCCAAATATAAGTACTGTCGATTTTAAACAATTCTATAGCATAACAATTTTAAAGGAAGCTTACCTAATTTTAAATGGTAAAAATTACATATTAAGGTATAAATGTAGTTAGACGGACATTAAAAAGGAATTACTATATGAAATATAAAGTTTTTACTCTCTTATATAGATCATCAAAATCAGTTTTTAATATATTTTAAACTCTTTCTTAGGTGTATATTAAATAATCGAAATCATATTCTTTTACAAAATATTGTTTGTAAAATTCCAAATTTTTCATCGACTGCTATGCAGTAGGGTGAAGTGAACAAATAAAGTTTTGAATCTTGGTTATCAATACCCCTCTAAATGTTTGTATTTGTCAGTAGAGCTATATTTAAATATTATTTTTAATATTTTTACCTCTACAGCACCTCGGGAGTATACTTTCACCCAGCACAGTTAAATCAAGTCTCTTAAATTTTCACCAATTTGGCTCCATCATTTTATTTTTTAGTAAAACAAAAGATGAATGCAAGTCTATATTGACAAACTTTCGTCTGATTGTTCAAAATTCTAAACTAAACTAACCCACATCCGGTACAGTGCGTAGACAGTTAGCTTACTGGACTGTGATTAAACCAATACCACCTAGATTAGAAGGCCGAAGAACTAAGCAACACAACGTCACACTAGTAGACCAATTTTGATTTGTTGACCAATAACGTCTTATTTTAAGATGACGTCGCATCTTGATTCATCTTATCTTAAAAATTTATTCAAATACAAGATCTAGTCACGAATGATCATTGGTCAAAACCACAGAATATGTTAACTAATATGACGTCAAGCATTTAGTTCACCGGCCTTCTAATCTAGGTGGTATTGATAACCCACTAGGCCACCCGGGCCCTTAATAGTTCTATTTTCTACATTTATTTTACAGGTAATCCTTTCACCTGTCACGGCTGTGACTACAACTGGTTGGTGTTGAATAAGCAGGCTCTATTCAACCACTTGCCTGGATT
Organism: Hylyphantes graminicola; assembly: GCA_023701765.1. Lineage (NCBI taxonomy): Eukaryota > Metazoa > Arthropoda > Arachnida > Araneae > Linyphiidae > Hylyphantes > Hylyphantes graminicola. The sequence goes on from CM043123.1 coordinate 4,434,708, forward strand.
CCAATGCACCGATGGAAGAAATCTGTTGAGTCTTACAAAAGCAAATATTGGATGTTAAAAAAAAAAATCTTTTTTCCAATTATGTGATTGAAATTTTGTAAAATATCCCTGGTTGTATTTATTAAATTTAAGATTTTGATGTTGTGAGATTTTATTTTGTTTTGCATATTTTGTTGACACTTTCTGGAAGTTGATAGCCTTTAGGTAGGCAAATACCCAAAATTCTAAAATTTTTACTATTACTTTAATCTTTTCCAAAGTTGGCGTAGTGATTTCAAATATAATGAGCAATGCTTTTTAGGCATTTTTTTTTATTTAAATATAATTGATTTTTTTAAACGGTGTTTTTCACCTAAAAAAATTGGTTTACGCCAACACTTCTAGTATAAAAAGTTTTACATTAATTTACCTGAAATTTTTACAGATGCTATTTCAATATATATCTGTGCTATAAGCCTCTAACATCTGGTGCAAATATAGTAGTTTTTTTTAAAAAATGTTCAAATGTAAATTAATCGGAAAAAAAAATTTTTTTAGTTAAATTCATGACATTTTTCTTAATAACTTCTTTTCTTGAAATTTGTATGTACTCTAGAGGGTCATTGCATGTATCAGTTCAAAACGGAGAATTTAACACATGATTAATGTTTATAGGAGGAAATTTCAATGTGGTAGACTTGTTAGCGTAAACCTTTTTTTAGTAAAAAACACAGTTTAAAATAAATAAATTATATTCAAATAAAAAAAATGCCAAAACAGCATTACTCATTATATTTGAAATCACTAGGCCAAATTTGGAAAATATTAAACTAATAGTAAAAATTTTAGAATTTGGGGGAATTTTGGATATTCGCCTACCTTAAGGCTATTTGAAAGGTGAAAAAAAAACAGGAATGAAAAAAAACTTTTTCTTGAAAGAACATTCTAAGATCGAAACGTTAGCCACATAGTAGAACTGCATTTTTTTACCCAATGCTTCGAAAACTATCAACAGCAAAAAGTTAAAAAAAAAAAATAAATAAAGCTGGACTCCTATAAGAGGGGTTTCAAATAACAAAATAAAATGTACTGAATGATATACTGGTCAGCATGATATGAAATTTGATGGTAGAATAAGATAATAGAAAAGTTAGAAATTGTGCGAAATTTATTACAAAGATGGAAAAGTGCAGCAATAATATGCAGCCGAATCATAGTGCCAGAAAAGGGCCAATGGAATAATGTTGAGTTTTCTTCGATAGATATTCAAGAAATGCTCCTTATGCGATGATCAGATACTGACAGGCCCATAAGAAGAATTATTTTTCGCAGAAATATCTTCATTCTTAAGGGGTCATAGGAGTCTTAAAAATGTGCAAAGAAGGTACTACAAAGCATATTTGATCTTTCATGTAATTTTTGAACTACTCAATGTATAAGTATAATTTTTTATATGTAATTCTACATGATTTATTCAATATGAAACAAATTTTAAAATTTATTGTACTTCAGCCAAAACTAAACTAAATGATATTAAACATAAAGCTATTTTGACAAATTGTGATTAGGCTTGCGCGGCAAATTTTGAGGCCAAAATTGAAAAAATGACCAAGAAAATGACCTTATATTGTACAAATATGTACAAACTAGGACTTATACATAAATTCTCAGCTCAATTTTAATTAGAAATAATTTTAAGAACTTTTTTCTAAAAAAATTAATAAAATTTTTTAAATTTTGATTTAAAATTTTTTTTAAAAAATAATTTCTAATTAAAATTGAGCTGAGAATTTAGGTATAAGTCTTTGTTTATACATATTTGTACAATATAAAGTCATTTTCTTGGTCAATTTTTCAATTTTGGCCTCAAAATTTGCCGCGCAAGCCTAATCCCAATGTGTTCAAATAGCTTTATGTTTAATATCATTTATTTTAGTTTTGGCAAAAGTTTCATAAATTTTAAAATTCGTTTTATATTAAATAAATCTTGTAAAATTACATATAAAAAATTATACTTATATATTGAGTAGTTAAAAAATTACATGAAAGATTATACTATACTTTGTAGTACCTTCTTTGCACATTTTTAAGACTCCTATGACTCCTTAATAAAGGAATTAATGCTTTTCTCAAACACTCCAGTGCTCTAGTATTCTGTTGCATCAATAATATTCATATTAAAAGTAGGGGAAGGTGGGTTACCTTGGACCTATTTTGACTTTTCAATTTTTAATTTCTTAATTACTTGCTAAAAGTGAATAAAAATATTTTTACTAAATACTTTATGTTGTTATATACAACATATATTTATTTTAACATGTTATTTAAATAATTTCAACTATTTAAAAAATAAATACAGAAAATTGTAATTAGGACCAAGGTACACCACCGGCGGTGTACCTTGGTCCAACCGGTAGTGTACCTTGGACCAATTATTAACTGGTAGAGAGACTCGATTTACAGTCCGAAAACCAATATTAATTAGCCACATGATATTCAAAAATACATTTTACAACCTACTCTTATTTCTTGCCAAGATTGTAGTAATTGGTTATGTTAGGTCAATTGGCTTAGTAAGGGGTTTTATTGCCTTAGTTTTTTTAGTGCCCTTTTGGCTTTTTCAGCTGCAATGCGATCTTTCTCAGGTGGATCCGTTAAAATGCAGCATAAAATGAAACTGTTATTTCATGCCATAGAAAAACATTTGACTATCTCTCTGTCTTAAATTTGAAAAAAAAAAAACTCAAATATTTCCCCCTATGTTTATACAACTAGACCTAAACGTAAAAAGGATGTTCTGCTTAGATATTTATTAGAAAGAATATCTTTTTAGATGAGCATGCAATAATTATTTTCTATATTATATCAATACGGTTAAAGTTTTATAGGCTTCCATAAATCTAAATAATTAACTACAGAAAAATTATTTATCTCACCATATAAAAATTTCTTACAAATTTTCATTCTTCTAGATTTACAAATCAGGGTTGCATATTAGTAGCTTAAAATACTTAATTTTCAAAAGGAAAAAATTTACTTGAATTTTAAAAAGGTTTTCAACAATCTGAAGCATATAAGACCTAAAGTAGTGTACCTTGGACCAGTCCAAGGTACACCACTAGTATTAGGTTCGAGGTACACCACTTGGATATTAAAAACAAAATAGTTAATCAAAAAGTTAAGGTTAGACTTAACTTAATTTCAAGCACACTGTTTTATAACTAAAACTTTGCTTTATATTGCATAACCATCGTTTCTGAATAAACACTACATATTTGAGTATAAAAATACACTAAAGAATCTGACAAAAATTTACTTTTGAACTGGGAATTTAGTTTTTCGAAACCTCTTTAATAAATTGACCTTTAAAACAAACGGATAGAGCTTCACTGAGATCCCTGGTAGCAAATACTTTAACTGCATGTGGTGGTGTTTCAATATCTAAGCTAAACGAGCTAGAATCGGCATAGGTTCGAGGTACACATATGTCTAAGGTACACCACTTACCCCTACTTTTACTAACCAAAGATTATGTCTAAACCAACATCATTTTAGATAAAGTAACATTTTAACCGCAATTGAATTTATTTACTATTGGTTACAAATATTGATTTAAACCGAGAAAATCTAATATATTATTATACAATGATTTGAAAAAAACTACGCTAACTGTTTAGTGTGATATAGATAAGTTAGATGGCGCCTCGAAAACTTTTTAGGGGGTTATAGTATATTATAAAAACTTATTTTACTGAAAATGGAAGAATAGAAATATATGTGAGGAAAAACACTACAAATTTCTATTATTTAAAAAAAAATACACGGTGGAGGTACAGTGAAAAAAAACACAAATGATTTATTATTAATATAAATTGGGAACTTTTTTGGTGCGTGAAAAAATCTATTTACTCTTAATTAAGAATTTACCATTCCATTGCAACGCCATATGATATTACTTCGAATCTCAAACTTTAATGAATTAAAATATATGAAACTTATTATATAAAATTTCTTGTATACGAGTCATGTATTCGAAATCAATTTAGTAAATTTTGACCACTTAATGGCTAAATATGGTCCAGTCTATCCAGACATTAAACCCAAAATGCCTTTTTGAATGAAAAATAACTGCTTTTTTTAATGATTTTTGCACAGGTTGGTCGTTCAGAAGTCCTCACTCAAATAAAGCTACTATTGTGAGCCAAATTTGTAATCAATCTAGCCAAATATCGCCATATAACTGGCCAAATGCGCGAAATATTTATTTTTACCACAATATTGAAATTTTGACTTATAACCCTCTATGCATACTGTTGCCGTTTGGCAACAAGTAACATAATCCACTTTATTCGATTAAATTAAAGCTCCCTCTAGACGAATTTGTGTTTTTTTCATCTATTACATTCCATTTTGAAGTTTTAGTTACTAATAATCCTCATAGACGACAGTAGTAAAAGTGTATTCAAAAATAAAGAGTGAGATTATTAACTGTAGTGAAATTACGTTTTTGGCAGTATTCAAAGTATAATAATATTAGCACTAAATTGCAAATAAATTGTTTTGAAAAATTAATTGTAGTTAAAAGGGATTATTTCGAAATATATTTAGTAGTTTTCTAGTCATTATTATCGAAATTGGAATTTTATAGTTGGTTTTTGTCATATGGAAAAAAATTGAAATTATTTAAATTCTAATGCAGATAATTTTTTTTCCAGTATTTTTCCCATAATGTATGAGTATTAAAGATACATATATATATTTTTGGGATAAAAATTCATGCATGAGGGTTAATAACTTTGTTATACAAATATGGTTCAAATTGTCAAATTGTATTTATAAGGGAAATTATGATGGAAGTAAGTTCATATTGAGGAAGATTTTTTGTTGTTATGGGAGGGACTACATTCTACAGAATATTTTGTATTTTAATTTATTATTATAAGTAACGGGATGTAATTATTCATATTGGACGGGGACATGGTATAGCCTCATTATCCTATAGCAGAATAACTGGTACTTTTACTTGGATCGATTTAATATTCTTTAGAAAGTGCGAAGAACTTATATTTATTTACTAGTCAGAGATAAATGAAGCTCGACGCAGAAATAAGAAAAAACCAGCATTTTATATATTAATAAGGCCTACATATAATATATTATGCATAGGTATGCATAAAATACGAGAATAGGTTTCATCCTGAACTGTCCATAACAACTCCATAAGTATAGGAGTTATATGAAATATATTTCCTAGGGGGGTACGAATGGAGCAAGGTTATCGTGCTTTTCTAGTGATTTTCTTTGCATTTTTTTTTCTTAATTTCTACTTTTCATTTTCCACAATGGTCCATTTTTTTATTTATTATCTTTCGAAATTAGCATGGGTCGACGAAATATCTGTAATTGGCTAATGAAACCAACAGACAACATATTCAAAGTAATAGTGGCGGCTCAGTGAGTAAGAGGTTAAACGTGCCCTCCAACGAAGCCCAAGACCACTGGTTCGAGCCCCGGCTGAGTCGTCGGATTTTCTGGATGGGAAAATCTTGGGCACGCCTTTCATATGATTATGTGGCATTTAAAAGATCCCTTGGGGGCCCATTTGGCTTGGGTTCTCTCGGCAAAATTAAATCTCGGCATACTTTAACATCCACTTAGAGCTCAGATTTATTGTAATGTGAGCGTCAAAATTGGTAGCGAGAGTCTCCTACATGATGCCGCAAAGAAATGACTCTTAGTTCTGGGGAATATGCCGAATCTGCAAAGGCTTGTCCGCCAATGTTGCAGCCCCATTAGAGAAAATAAAATATTCGAAATAAAACATTATTTTGTTAAAATCATCAAGTAGATTGCAGAAATGTTCAATTTGATATGGTGAAAGTTTTAATTAACCAATTACCCCTGTCGTTATCAGTTCCATGTTTTTTCCTGTTTTGCTCTTTTACACTGTTACATAACGTATCTTTTTAATTAACATTCGTCAAAGAAAAATATTCTAAGACTCCGTGAGTTCCACCTCCAATTCCTCCTTAATTTGACCACCAATGCCGTAAAATGTAATCGTGAAAAAATATACCTACATTTCATGGCATAAAACTGGTCGCTGGTTCTGCAGTTTAAAGGTGTAACTATACGGTATCATTCTATATTTACTCCAGTCAGTGCACTCTTAAAACAAAAGAGTGAAATCCACTCCAGTTGGAGAAGTGCATTTTCGACACCGTAAAGGCATGCATATTAGCTCAGACTGAGTTAAAATCACTCGTTTGGAGTGATCCTGTCGGAGGTTTAACACACAAAGGATCCACTCCAAAAGGAGAAGTGCATTTTCCAGTCTGGAGGAGTGAAATTCACTCAGACTGAGTTAAATTAGGAGTGTTTGCTTTAAGAGTGTACCGTATTTAAATATTTGCCGCCTGTAGGCTACGATTGATTTGCCGCCATTGTCACAGTATTCTCTCTTCTAGGTAATATATGCTGCTTAACATATTTCCAAATATTAGAATTATCTATATACCTTTACACACTAAATATAAAGTGGGATGGGCGAATTTTTTAACTGCACTACTATTTTTCTTAGTTAGTTTATCTTTCTTAGTACTATATAAAAATTACGGTTTACGCATTATTGTAAGTTATTTGTTTTCTCTCTTAAAAATTTTCGTATCTTTAAAAAAAAAATTATGCCGTATGCTGCTTTAATTGGTCAAAATTTTCCGCACCAAAAAATTTGCTTCTAGGCTACAGCCTACTTAGCCTATTTAGAAATCCAGCCCTGACTCCAGCGCCAGGTCAATAAAGACTATACTAGGAAGAAAAATAACTGATATTCCTTACTAGAGAGACTAAAGTTATTTTACGATTGTCCATCAAATCTTTGCATTAGGACAAAATTAAATAATTGGTTCCAAAATTAAATATTTGTTTCTAATTTTTTTGCTGAAAAAATATCGAAATAGGAAAAGCCCTAAAATACGTCTTCAAAATACAGGTCTTAATAAAAAATGCGATTTCATTACCAGCCATGAAATCCTTCATACTGAACAAACGTAGCGTCATTTTACTATTGAAAAAAATGCAAAAATTCAAATATTAACCCTTTCAGTCCCAGTGATGCCATTTGGCATCATCATTTTCAATATTTTTTTGTTCTAAATGTTTATGTCCCGTTATGACATCCAAACACACATTATTCGATTCTTGGGACTGAAAGGGTTAATATTAAGGTAGGCATTGCTCATTATATTTGAAATCACTATGCCATTTTGGAAAAGATTAAAGTAATAGTAAAGATTTTAGAATTTTGGGTATTCGCCTACCTTAATTAATCGACTTTTCAGAATTATCACCGCGAGTTTTTCTAATTTTTCATCCCTGAAATTTTTTTATTTAGTTTTTTTATAATTAAAACCCATTACGTAGTTATTTTATTTGTGATTTTGCTTCATATTAACTGGCTGTTTTAAAAATATGAACTAGTAAACTATGGAACGCCATACATACAAAAACTAACAGTCTTTTATATCGGTTGATCATTTATAACAATGATTTACTACCGCCGTTGGATATAATTCCAGTGAAAATGCAAAGGGTCATAGCCATATTAATGTAAAAAATAGAGTAAGATGGCTGAAAATTTGAGAGTGAGGATTGATGCCTTGTATCACTAAAAAATATATTTTTAAACAGTTCAAAACGTTATTTTTTTCTCCGCCTACAAATAAGAAACGAGGGCTGGGGAGCCCAGTCGATTAGGCACTCGCCTAGCATGCGAACGGTCCCAGGTTCGGGTTCGAGCATCGCCAAAATAACGGCCAGCCTATAAACGGCCCGTGCTGCCAAAAATGTCTGACGAACCCCGTGTAAGGGAGTGCATGTTAAATATCCTTCAAAGTCCTAACGCGGCGTACGATGCTACCCTTTACGGTTGAGTTAGGCGCCTAGTCAGGTGTCGGCTCGTCACTTGACTGTGGTTTCTTTAAATACGACGCCCATCGCCAATAGCCCTCGTGTATGTCTAGTGCGACGATATTTCAAACCTAACCTAACCTATATAACAAATAAGAAATGTGGGGGAAAAAAAGCAAATCATGTTCTTAAAGCAGAACTTCCAAACTTGTAATGGAATCGCTTGTTGTCGCCACTTACCCAATCAAGATCTAAGTGCACTAAAATTGCAACGATAAGGTGAATGGAGTGTAATATTAGAAATGAAAGAAAACATATAGGAAAAAGAGAGAATCTTAATGAAATGGCGAGAGTAAAAAAATGAAGATTGAAAATGGTCTTTTAGGAGAAATTTAGTAAGAATGCCGTATTCCAAAGTTTAAAACTCTCGTAAAAGTAATTGATAAACACTGTTGATTTTTTTTATTTAAAGCAATATTATTAATTTTTCGTTTAAGAAAAGGAAAAAAAGATTGAAAAAAAGTTTTGTATACAAGGTTTAAAACTGTATACTTCGTTTTAAGAGTTAAAACTTTTAAATGTGCGAAAACGTAAAGTGAAAGTAATGTTATTTTTTAGACTGTGATATTTTTCATTTAACCTTTAATACATGTACGTTTCGTTATCCATGCACAGTTGCTTATTATCCCACGGTTATCATTCATATGCTATAAAATGATTACAATTATCATTATGATTTCGACTTTTGTCAGGATATAACATATTGTATTAGACATGGGTAAGTAATAATATAAATAATAAAATAATAAAAATAATATAATAAATATAAATAATAATAATGACAAATGTGTGGCAGTGAGTGCGCCCTCTGGAAGGAAAGAGCATAGGCTTAAATAATAATAATATAAATATAATAATAAATATAAATAATAGAAATAGAATAATATAAAATAATGAAATTGCAAATAATAGTAAAGATAATAAATTAGCCCTAAAAACAACTCAATGCACCTGTTGAAATGGAGATGAATATATATTTTTAAATAGTGTCTAATTACAATAAAAGGTGAAGCGGCGACTTTAAAACAATATTAAGTTTTAAGAAATAGGAAATTTCAAAATTTGGTACAAATTATATTCTTTTTTAAAAGTGATCAATGCATGCAAATCCTCTTTTTTAGGCAAAAAATATAAAGCAGTGTAAAATGTAAAATTTTCTTTTGCGCAAAAATAGAATGAGAAAGAGTCATAACTGAAAATATAAGTGATTCATAGTTATAAAAAATCAATGGAGCATGGCATTGGACTTAAGAAATGCATACTTTTGTAATCTCTTGATTTAAAAGGTCTTCCTTTGCTCGTTCAACCTTTTTTTACGTTTAAAAAATTTCCATTAATGAATAAACAAACATTTTCAAAAAGTTGGAAATACTTCTAAAACTTAATAAAACATAATTTTAAAAAGTATTTCCATTCTAAAACGTTCTAATAATGATATTAAGGAACAATTTCTTCATCCTCTAATAAGGTACAAAAATAGGAATAAGGCACGAGCCATTTAACAGTACAAAACAGTACAAATTAGTTAGTGAAATTGGACAGGTAAACTTCTGTAAAACATTAACTTATTTATGATAGTTAAAAGTATTATGAGAATTCAGTGTTATCTTTCTAATATTGGAAAGCTGTTATTTTTTTTATTTCAAAATCTAAATAGCTTTTTACAAAAAAGCATAAAAACTGAAAAAATAGTAATGTTCAATGTAAAGAGTGCTAAGGTCTATTTTTAATGTCACGTATACGAACTATTTTACAGGCTGAGAGGAAAAGATTTTAAATAAATTACAAATACAAAAGGTGTCCGAATATTTTCCCCTCTCCCTTGCCGATAAACGAGTTTGATAAGAAATCTTACTTTTCATTTTATAAATGTATTAAATTACAAAACATTGTGACAGGGTATGACAGACCTGCAGTCAAAGATTAAATAGAGGTTTTCCATATATATATTTTTTTTAACTTAATCAATAATTTCCGTAATTTTAAACTACTATGCTTTCCAAGTTGTGCCTAATAGTTACAATGTTAAATACATAATAAGAATTAATATAGAGCAAACATATTAATAAGTTACATAAAATAAATAATATGACCTTTATTTTAAAAAAAATTCCAATAAAATTCCGTGTATTTATGGCTACACAATTACATTATGTGACTACGGTAAATGTATTTTTTCTATTTTTTTTATTATGCAAGAAAAGTGAAAAAGATTGCTCTCGAATGAAGTCAGTTATTTAATACGCGATTCATGTTTATGGCTAACTCTATGTAACTGTAGTTCAGGTCACAATTAAAAAAAAACAAGGCTTATTAAAATTGAAAAATAAATCAAATTGAATAAAACACCCTGCATTATTTAGTTGCAATCAATGTATATCAGTTATTCCCCGCTATTTATATTTCATTTAATGTTAAAAGTTGTATTTATAATCACTTTTTACATACGTGGCTCAAACTACAGAAATGGTAATTTTGCATGCTAATGATCTCCATTGCCTTTATCGAAACTGTTAAAAGTATCTATTCAATACCTTGAATCAGTTAAAAGAGTTGACGAAGTTCAATAAATTGATTCAATTTTTTAATAATTAATATCTTGTGTTTAGGTTTATTTTGGGTCTTAACCCTCGCCGTTGCAGTTGGCGTTGTCCTAGCTGACGACGGTTGTCCTAGTCCAGCTTCTATATCTCCCTGTACATGCGACCGCGAAGGCATCAACTGTAGGGACACGAAATCTCTGCAAGAAGTCCGGAAAGCTTTCCAGGCTAACTTCAAGTATGGTGGTATCCGAGCCGTGTATATCCAGGGGACACCTCTGACCAGTGTTCCTGCTGATATCTTTGGCAAGATCAAGGCCCAACAGATTTATCTAGAAATCAACCAGATTACAACGGTGGACATGAGGGCCTTCAGTGCTTCAAACAAATCCCTTCTTGTCCTTAGTCTGTTCGGAAATAAGCTTCAGAATTTCGCATTTGAAGAAATTAGCAAGTTCCTGAGTCTTGGTACTCTAAATTTGGGCGGGAACCTTCTTACTACCGTTCCAAGTGGAGTTCTGAATAGCAGGAGTTTGTATAAAGTTATCCTCTCGCAGAATAGGATCTCGAGTATCGGAATGAATGCCTTCAACAATTTACCAAATCTAGGAGAGTTGGAGTTGGAATCAAATGCTCTTACTACACTTGGACCGATGACTTTGGCGATGAAATCACACTCAGCTAGATTACAGGTAAGTTCGGATCTTTAGATTACTTCGGTTTCTTCAAAACAATAACAAACATAAAACTCAATATCATTATCGAACAATTATTAAAGACATATATTCGTGGAGTTAACATAGAAAATCTCTCAAAAAGGCGCATTTAATATGCTATTAACGAAAAAGCTGGTAAATATCATATAATTTGAAAAGTAGAAAATGAAAAAGATTACGTATTAAAGTGCCCACACACACACAATTTCTGCAATTTTTTTTCCAATCAAGTAACTATTCATACTAGAATGCACAATAAATTCGAATAGTTATTTTATTCTCCTTACATTATGTAAAAGTAACTACACACATATAACTAAATGTGTCATAAGTTTACAAGCTTCCTCAAACATACTTGCAAGAATGGTTAACTTTTATAGGTAGGTTTGACCACATTTCCGTTGACAAAATCATGGACTTAAAATGCATGAACACTTTCGCTACGCATGATTTTTTTTTCAGCGTAGAATGTGATGGAAATATCATTATCGAATCCTTATTTTTACGGCCGTCTGGTTCGTTTTAGAAGTAAAAGGATTAAATCACAAGTTGTATAACCTTAAAATTGTATAAGACTGCAGGTCCAAAGTGGGAGAGGTAATAAACTTCCACAATATTTTGTAGTTTACTACCTTGTCCAGGAATGTAGAATTATTAGACGCCATTATCATTGATTTCAAAATATCAACAACAGCCAAAAACAAGATCAAACTTAATAAAGTATCAGGCCTCAACAACAAGCGGTTACGTGGTGACAGCGTATGGACAGGGCTACACCTTTGGAGGCGCCGCTTGAGTGAAGCGGTGGAAATGGTTTTCCATAGTGCAAAGCATTGTTTGAGTTAGTCATAACGATTTTCATAGTTTTTTATCAACTAGCTTTCTGTATAGTAAAGACCTGTCTATTCAAAGGTAGCTGTGATGCCCCAAACACAGTGAAGTAATTTTCTATACGACTAGGTTTAAAGGCAATACACATTTTTGGAGGGGTCCAGGCTTGATCTCCATTCGGTTTGGACTTACCAAAGCAGAGCGAAACCTGTTGCAATCTATAAAAACCTAGTGACCAACTCATAGATATAGTATAATGCTCTAATGGATATCTGAATTCTCAAATTAACTCACGGCCTACTCAACTACTAAGGCCAAAGAAGCTCTCCCAAACACGCTCGGAGGCGGAAATTTTGACGTCATAGTTCCGAGTGACGTTGTTCCGAAGTTGAAGATAACCTGTCTCGAACCTGTTCGGAATCACTCGTTCACAGACATTTTTAGCGTTCCGAATGCGTTCGAACTAGTTTCTCGATATTTGGTACTCGGAACAGGGACGTCGAAAATCCCCTCTACGCTCATGTTTGGGAAAGCTTCTCTGGCCTTTTTATTGACGTTGGGCGTGATTAACTAAAGTGAATATTGCTTGTTTGTGTGAGTTTATTTCTTAATTTTTTTTAGATTAAACTGTCGAACAATCCCATTTCTGAAGTGAACCCATCAGCTTTCAATGGTACCGATCCCTTAGCCATATTTTTCACCCGTAACAACTTGAAAGAACTGAAATGGCTCCCTTTTGGAGGCTTGATCCAAGGAATTGCAAATAAAGGAGGTTTCATTGATCTAACCGGTAAGAAACTTTCACCTGGTGGCTCATGAGGCGTGTTTGTATGAGCCATCAAGTCCATGGAATGCCAAAATCCCCATTAGGGGAAAAAGTGGTCGAGCAGGATTTCTAACCCAAATGATAGTCTATGGTCGTATCCATGGTATGAAACATCAAACCCTCCTTCATTGGAGGGTTTGCGAAACTCCCTAATGAACCCTTCCGGTTCTGTCTGGGAGAAAATCTCCAAGAGGGAAAAATTGCTGAGTCTGCTCTTCGATTCATGGATTCGATGGCTCATGTAAACGCAACTATAGAGGTGGGAAAGAGGTGTATTGAGGTCCTCCAGTTAAAAGGATTTGAAGCAGGAATCTCAGGTTTTTCAAGCTACTGCGCATAACATACTGACACCGAGGTATCACAAAGCCTACTTCATTTGTGCGCAACTGCGCTTATATATACATGGACCTCTCTATTCTCCTTCCTACCTCTATGTGGTCACTATTAGTTGAGAGAAAAATCAGCAAACTCGGTAACCGCTCAGGTTTCAAATATCTTCTCATACTATTCTATACTCTTGAGGGAGGCCAGACTCAAAAATTGACACAAAAACATATTTAGGTATTTTTAGAATAATATTTTAAATGTTACCTTCAAAATTGCATAATTTGAAACACATAAAGTACTTTTACACAAACAGACATATACATTTAAAGAAATATTAACTACTATGTTTATGAACATGTTATGTGTTGTTTAAAAACATAATTTCTTACGAAAACACGATGGCTAGTTTTCGAAAAAAAATTATAAAAACATATGTTCATCTATTTAAAAGTGTTTGAATTTCAACTGTGTAAATTTTTGGATCAATCCAACATTAAGTTTTTGAGAAAAAGGTACATAAATTGATCATTTTAATAGCCTTTAAGGGAGGCTCCGGTTCCCCTTCGACAAAATAAAAGCTATCATATCCAAATTGTTAGAATGCAAGTGATTTCCACACGCGTCTAATTTTTCTCAAGCTAATATTGAGCATTGCCAATCCCCAGTGCCCATGTTCATTAACAATTTCATGTCCTTTCATGAACATTAAGGGAAAGACAAAATTACTGCTTCACTGGGCCTTCACTTGCGTTGAATAGAAACTAAAGGGGGAAAATAGAAAATATACATTTGAAAAAAGACCAGAACCGACCTTTATTTCATTTAAAAGCTTTCATTTGGATGACCATATAGAAACCGTATAACTCCAATTATCTGACGAAATTGGGACCTGTTTCAATTCGAAAAAAATTGGATAATCGAGTTTTTTCCATAAAAAATTTCACTTTTAACTTGACAAATGACAGTGATTGTGCCCTCTACACTCTAAAAAAATATCTGTAAGGTTACTAAGAATTCTCTAGGAAACTCAGCTTCCATAAGTTTTTTTAGTAGTGTTACATAAGAAATATGTGTATATATTACTAATTAAAGCTTAGTAAGTTATACTAAGAAAAATTAGTAGATTTTACAGGGGATTTTCTTGTATGTTTACAAAGAAACTGGTAGTAAACTGGTTACAAAAGTCTAAAACCAGAGGGCGCCACTAATTTTTCTGTTAGTCAGGTTTTATTTCGAACTTCCCGAGGACAGAACCCAAGATTATCGGGATCCGTGGAACAGCGCGTTAGTCCTCTCTGCTATCGGGGACTTGCATTTTGGTTGCGTGTAAATAAAGAGGTTAAAATCTTGATCGTTAAAGGCGTTTTATGTTATTGATTAAGAAATTTTAAGATTCATTTTTTTTTTCGGATATGAAGTTTTTGAAATAATTTAACGTAGTTTTTATATACTAAAATAAAAAAAAAACACGTTTTTAGGTTTTTTATCGTTGCGATATCGATTCGTCATAATCTCTAGAAAAGATAGCCAGGGGGCGCTGTAAGCGTTACATCAATTTACTTAGTATTGTTTAGTAATACTACAGTAGTTTCTTTAGGTTACAGATGATTTTCTAGTAAATGGTGAAAACCTGTAAAGTTACTAAGTAATCGTTAGTAAATTCAAGCCAAATTTTTTACAGTGTAGAAGGGAGAGTGCAGGCTTTATAGCCCATTACCCAGCTCGCCAGAAGAGACAGTCACAAGAGACACACAAAGAAGGATGACACAAACACATAGACAAATAACAACATTTATTGGCAAGCACAAACATCCATGCCTTTACCGGAACTCGAACCCGAGCCCAGAGGCTCCAAAGACAAGCACACTTACCACTGCACCGGTGGGCCAGCTCACTTTGTACTTACTGTATCTATGTTGAAGTTTAGGAAAAAAGTATTTGTTTTTAAAGAAAAAGGCATTTAATTGAAAATTCAACAATTTTACATGTTATGAAATACGAATTGACTGAGTAGATTGATACAATGGGAGTTCAGATAATAATTGCTTCGGATAATATTTGTTGAGTTTTACTGTAGTCAATTAATCGAAGTAATTTTTGACGGTTTTCTAGCTTTTGTTTGGGAAGGCACCTTACGTTAAGGAATGCGCAAAGATTCGATGTGTAATTGGGCTGTATCAAAACTTTTTGGGAGATAGCGTTTTTCTCAAATTATAATGAAATTCTTAAAATAAAATTCCATAAATGCTTCAAAGTGTAATAAAAGAAGGTGAAAACACAGGAAGTGGCAAAAAATAAATATCAGAAAGCTGTTTTTAAGTTTGTTTGATTCTTTTTTCATTTGAAATCAAATTCCTTGAACACTTCAACACGTAATAAAGGAAGAAGAAAACACAGGAAGTAGAAGCCAACTCAAGCTAATTCCTTCTAATTAGCCTTGTCCAAATGCTCAAACCCCTATTAAACAAAACAGGCAAGATATCAACAACGTAGCTTCAATAGATTTTCGGTACTTCGAGATAGAGTTCGTTTCAATACATAATTATTCGCAAAAGTACCCAGGAATCTTTATTTAAGGAATCCATTCATGGCCATCCCCTATGCTTTAAGTTTAATTAGTTAAAAGCGTTAAATATGTGTACTGTTTTATTCTCAGTTTTCTTAACAATATATTGATTCACAAAGGTCAACTATCCATAAAAAATTTTTAAGTATTCTCTTAGTTTGTGTATCGAAATTGGAACGTACTCAAATTGAAGATGATTGATTTGGGCACAGTTTCCATGGAAACTTGAAATACTTCCCTTGTTGAAGGAAAGTTTCCCAGTATTTGAAAAACTCTTGCTACAGTCTGTGATTTAGACACGAATGAGTTTAATGCACAAAACTTGACTTAAACTGTTTTACTAAAAAAGCAGCAGTAATAGGGATCAAATACGTTTAAGCAATAAAACAAATGGAAAAGGCAAAGAACAGTCAAGGTTTATAAGTTATTTGGAGAAATAGCAAAAATCACGAATAAAATCTGTTACTAAGATTCTTTTTTAAAAAAATTCAGCTTAATTTGAGTTTAATGCCTTAATTTTCATTTTCCCTACTAAATTGCATTAAAAAAATTAACACAACATATTTTTAGTTTAGTTTTAGTTTGAATTTTCGTCGCACTAGAGCTGAGGGCTATTGGCGACGGGCGTGATATTTTAGAACAACAGTCAAGTGACGAGCCGACACCTGAGTAGGCACCCAACGCAACCGTTATGGGCGACATCGTACGCAGCGTCAGGACTTTGAAGGATATAAAACGTACACTTCCGCTACACGGGGTATTATTCGTCGGACATTTTAAGCTACATTTACATGCTCTTAAAAACTTTTTGATTAATTTCTTACAATGAGGCAATGCAGCCCTTAAGGGGTCATAGGAGTCTTAAAAATGTGCAAAGAAGGTACTACAAAACATAGTTTGATCTTTCATATCATTTTTGAACTACTCAATGTATAAGTATAATTTTTTTATATGTAATTCTACAAGATTTATTTATTATAAAACAAGTTTTAAAATTTATGAAACTTTAGCCAAAACTACATATAAAAAAATTATACTCATTTATTGAGTAGTTCAAAAATGACATGAAAGATCAAACTATGCTTTGTAGTATCTCCTTTGCACATTTTTAAGACTCCTGTGACCCCTTAATTTCTCTCTATTACGCCTACATACAGACTGAATGCCAACCAGTCCATCACCTTGAAATTGTGCCACAGATTCGTGGGATCGGAGACATGTATTGACACATTGTTTTGTTGAAGCGAGTAGTCTTTCCTCCTAAATGTCACAAAATGGCTACAATTCGCTCTGTAGTGTACTTAGACACAATGCCTGTTTGTCTCCCGTTCAAAGCATAGAAAAAGAATAAAACTAGCAGAAAAGTCTGCTCTTTTATCTACCTCCACACCTTACGACAGCTTTCCCATCGTACTGCAGTTGTCAGTTTCTTGAGAAATAAAACCTCGAATTGTTGAAAAGGGTTTTTGCGCTTAATTACCTAGTATAAAGTATAAGGGGACGGAACTATTGCGATATTGGGTTGAAAATCCAAAATGGAGACTTTGTCTTTTCTATTCGCTTTTAAAAGTTGTTGCTTCTAAAAAAGGGGCTTATAAACGTCGGTTCGGCTGCCTGAACTAAAAAGAGATACATACTTCAAATTTGGTTCACGAATTTTTTAGTAAAAGTCGTACGATATAATACAGTTTTTGAGTAAATCGCGAATGCGTAAATGGTAGCTGTCATATAACTTTACAGATTTTAAAGTTATTGAAACTATCCTATTGGGTATATAATTATCTCTAAATGGTATTGATTTATTAAGTAGTAATTCACATTACAGTGTGTGTTACAAACTCCGATTTTTTTTAATACAAACTTAACTGGATTTTTAAAATTGTATTTAATACGTTCCGGAAGAGGTGTGCAGTAGGGCCGATTGATACTAGGGGTACCTCGTTTTACCTTGATACCCTCTTCCACGCTTGGTTATTAAAGGAAGACTGACACCAGCCTTTTTACGCTACATTGATTGTTTCTAATGGTTTATTTATTCAACTAAAAGTAAAAAAGCCAGAAAAAGAAGTACTAAATTCTGAAGACAAATAAATCGGTGATTGTTCTGAACACAAATAAATCGATGAGTGCAGAAACAACGTCAGTCACAAATTTCAAACGACCTGTATTTACGGAACTACTCAACAGACCAACGTAGTTTTTGCACCCAACACGCATCTTGCCTTTCTACGCTTATTTTCATTGAAACGAGTTTTCGGATTTTTTGACTGAAGTGGTTTCTGCACTCACCGATTCAAATATTGCAATGCAATTTTCTTTCTTTGCTCTAGCTTTTAAAATATCGAGCTTTTGTTGTTAAAAAGGAATGAGAGGGAAAACTCAATGTTAAAGCACAAAAATCAAAGTTTTAGTTTTGAAATGTTTTTAAAAAGCAATTAGCAGTTCTTTTAAAAAATTTTATGATGATCAAGAATACGCTTTCTGATTTAGCTTAAACACTATATTTTAACGTAAAAGTGGGAGGTATTGTAGTCACTCTGCTTGCAAAACGGCTCATAAAATTGCTTAATTGAATACTTGAGGAAGAGGTGTAAGTAGGGCAGGTAGTAGGCAGAAAGTTTACATAATTCCATACAATTAATTAAAAAATCGTCAGTCAATATAATTGCAAGTTCAAGTTTTTTGTCAAGCAAGTACAAGTGCAATTTTTTTTTGTTTTGAATTTATACATATCTAGCTCTGTAAACACGTAAAAGGTCCAGTAGGCCAAACTCCTAATGAACTAGTTATACCTCCCCACGTTGTCAAGACCGTGGTAGTTAGTATAGCCAATTTCTACGGACTCTAGGATAGGGTCTTTTAACGCTTTTTTTAATCAATATTCGACTGTCATTTTCATTCAATTACAGACAAATCTTTAACATTGACCTCCCGATGGCTCAATCGTTAGGACGCTGGCCTTTGGAGCTGCTGGGGTCGGGGTCAGGCCCGGTCAGGCATGGATGCTTGTAACCGTCAATAAATGTTGCTATTTGTCTATGTGTTATTCCTTCCTTTGTGACCGTAAAAATACTTTCTGTGTCTGTCCCACTTGACAAAAGCTTATAAGCTGTTCTCTGAACAAGCACACAAGCTGGAATATACAGTGTATATTATACACTGCTCAAAACAATTAAGGGAATGCATGTTTTAAACCATTTCGCTTACAATGATTCCTTTTGGTATCATCAGCTTCCGATTTTTTTTTCACTTAGTTGAACTCGTACTTATTTATCGTCAGATGGAAGAATCATGTCATTTGAAGAATTAAATAACGTTTGTTTAATTGAATGAAAATATGAAAAACATGGTAAAATAGAATTCACTACCAAAAACTTTTATGAAATAAATTGATTTTAAATTCTTCACGCATGCATTCTTAGAGGTCTAAAATTTGATATTACCTTTTTTTTTACAATTAAAATTTTGAACAAATTATTGCTATAATTTGTTTAAAAGTTATGATTCCAATTTTTTGGCCCCTTAATTTTAAGTTAAAAAAAATTAAGATTTGTTTCCCTGTTTTTTTACCATTTTAATCTGGATTCATATGGAATCAATTTCACAAATTTTAGATTTTTATAATAAAAAATAAGAAGTTGGAACTGGACGGGTAAACAAAAGTATGCAAAGTGCTTCCCTAATTGTTTTGAGCAGTGTATATGTACCATACCATACCATACTGTTTGTAATGCTGACCAAACATGCCCACCGAAACCCCATTTCCACTCAGGCTTCGAATATTCCTCCCTCGCGAACCCCTTTTGTTTTTAGAAAAAAAGCCCCCGTGAAACAAATAAAAAAAGAGAAATGGGGGGACGAAGCTCCAATTGGGGGGGAGGGGGTTGAAGCCCGAAGTGGAATTGATCCCCCCCCCCGTCCCGCTGTGGGCCGTGTCATGTGTGGGGGCGGCCCCGGAGGACCCAAGTCCACGAGGGATGCGAAAGAAAAGATGTATCGTGTCGGATTTACCTGTTACTTAGCCCCTCCTGATAGGAATTTGACACATCTGAAGAGTACAGGGGAAAAAATCCTTCATTGCATAGTAGTTTGTCTGCATCAGGTATGTTTGACGAAGATAGCGAGTCCTCGCCTAAACTGGTTAGGTTTGAATTATCGTCGCACCAGAGCTACACGAGGGCTATTATCGACGGGCGTCGTATTTTAGAACCGCAACACCTGAATAGGCACCCAACGCAACCGTTAAGGGCGGCATCGTGTGCAGCGTTAGGACTTTGAAGGATATTTAACGTGCACTCCCTTCCACGGGGTATTATTCGTCGGACATTTTTGGCTGCACGGGCCGCATATTGGTCGGCAGTTATTTTGGCGATGCCTAGACCCGAACCTGGGACCTTCCGCATGCTACGCTTGTGCCTAACCGACTGGGTTCCCAGCCCACCATCAAAATTGTCTAAATTGGATATACATCGATCTGATTTAAAGGTATACAGAACTGTGAAAACACTTGATAACTTTGGTTAGTTGATTTAGCCCAGCCCCTCACCTAAACTGTTGTATGAAAGGAGGAATTGGCTCTTATCATGCGGCGCACGGGATTACTATCTCTGTGTACAAAATTAACGCCAGAAAAGTAGTCTGACGCTTGAATTGCGAGAGCTGGGGAGCCCAGTCGGGTAAAGCATTCGCCTTGCATGAGGAAGGTCCCAGGTTCGGGTCCTGGCATCGCCAAAATAAATGCCGACTTATAAATGACCCTTGCAGCCGAAAATGACGAATAATACCCTTTGTAGATAGAGTGCAAGGTAAAAATGCTCTAAAGTCCCGACGCTGCGTAGGATGTCGCCCTAAACTGTTGCGTTGGGTTCCTACTCAGGTGTCAGCTCGTCACCTAACTGTGATTCTAAATCCAATGGAGAAAAAAACTATTTTCTAAAACACATTTGTCCGGCTATATTTAATTTTTTACAAACAGGTTTTTTATGGTGATAAGTGTATCTGACTCACAGGTCCTGACAATCCTATTTTTTTAATTGGCTCAATATTTTTTCGATTTTCAATAAATAATTTAACGCAAAATACTTAAAGCAATATCAAAATGTGAGATTTTAGCGACCCTTCATTTATCTACCTTTATCATTAAAAAAAAGAAAAAAATTTGTAAATATATTCAATACAGCTGGAGAAAAACGGCTTAGAAAATTATTTTTTTCCTGTGGATTAACACTGAGACACTTTGGTTGGGAGACCCGAGGTCGATCGGGCTCATTCAAACTTAATAATTATAACCAATAAAAACGTATATCAAAGATTGAATATCACAGGACAAAAAAATCATTGCCAGTTTTGTTGATGTTACGTCGATGTTATAACAACTCTTTAAAAACAACCTATATGTAGGGCCCCCCAGTCTCTTTCCCCCGATCGATAGAAGGGAGGCCTGTAGGCTAGGCCGCCTGCTTTCAAAGGGGACCAGTGAAATGTGTGAGAAATGCCAAAAGGAAGCATACGCTTTTTTTCCGCGTTTCACCGGCCTAATAGGCTTTGTATTAGGGCTAGATGTGGTTTGCGGTTTGGAGTTGATAGGTTTCATTAACGCTGCACTACCAGCCACTGGGGTTGTTAGGTTATACTGTCTATTTCCAGTGTCATGGAGCTTTAACACAGTCAATTACGACCCTCTAATTTAGAACCCTGATCAAGTGACGAGGTTGACACCTGAGTGGATACCGAAAGGTGAAGTGGTGCCATTGTGCACTTGTTCGGAACTTTCGACTACACAGGTTTAACGAGTACGTATGTCGCAGTGTATTAACGACAAATACAGACTAACACACAACACAAATATCCATACCCTTGCCGGGATTCGAACCCGAGCCTCTAACATCTGGTGCAAATGTAGTAGTTTTTTCTTAAAAAATGTCCAAGTGTAAGTTAATCGGAAAAAAAACTTTTTTTAGTTAATTCATAACATTTTTCTTAATAACTTCTTTTCTTGTAATTTGTATGTAACTCTAGAGGGTCATTGCATGTATCAGTTCAAAACGGAGAATTTAACACATAATTAATGTTTATTGGAGGAAAATTCAATGTTGTAGAATTGTTAGCGTTAAACTTTTTTTTAATTGTGAAACACTATTTAAAATAAATAAATTATATTTAAATTTAAAAATGCCTAAATAGCATTGTTCATTATATTTGATTTTGGGTATACGCCTGCCTTAACATAGCCTTTTATGTAACGAGACAAGCTCTGTAAAACGGTTTTTACTACAAGGTTACTCATCCCGCAAAGAAGTTACAAAGACACGTTGGGGCAACTTTTCAAGAACTTGCAAGAAGTGCTAACTCTTTCAATCCCACCTTCTTATTTTTTATTCTAACATTTTAAATTTGTGAAATCGATTTATTATACATTGAGAATAAAATGGTAAAGAGCAAGAGAAAATATCTTAGTTTTTTTTTAAACTAAAATTTAAGTGTAAAAATGGAATCGTTATTTTTAAATACATTATTACAATAATTTTATCAAAACTTTATTTGTTAAAAATATTTAAAATTCAATTTTTTAAGCATTTAAAGGTCATTCATGAAGAATTCAGAGTTAATGTATTAAATAAAATTGTTTCTGAATGAATTTTATTTCACCGTGTTTTTCATATTTTCATATAACTAAACCAAACATCATTTAATTCTTCAAAAGACATCGTTCTTCCATCTAACGATACAAAAAATATAACTTTATAGAATAATTAATGGAGAGTTTAATAAATTTTTAACTTAGTGGGGGAAAAAACGAAAAAGTACATTATTTATAAATAATACTTCAAATTTCGAAAATACATGGCATTTTCAAATGACGGTCACACGTCACAATAAGTTATACTTCATTTGCCTAATGTAAAATTTTCATAAACAAAATGTGGAAAAAAATGAATTAAGAAACTGTGATATAGGGATGACAGAGAAATGAAACATTCGGCATCATTTAATCTGTTTGACGTCAATTTAAAAATAAGCAAATATTGGCACATTACTTTCTAATGTTAAAATCGTACTTGTATTCAAGCACATTATATCAATGTGCTTGAATACAAGCAAAATCGCCTTGTCTATTAAATAATAATGCCTTGTAATTTTGTATGTTTATAAAATTAGTATTTTTCTATCATATTTGATTCAGTTACAATTACCAAAATTAGTAATTAAATTAGGAAATTTATTTACTTACTTTTAATTATAGAAAATGTGTAAATCAATGCTAAACTGATGTGCATGCAAAAAATTACTAATAATTAGCATTTCTTTCAAGCCTAAGTGTATATTTGTAACTTAATTTATATGCTTCTTTACAGTTATTTAGTTTGCCAAGTTAACTGTTTGGATTTTTACTATATGTTATTAGATAGTTTTATATTCCATTTAGCTTATTATATTTTTCATTCTTTTTAAACGTTATCTTTACATCTACCTAACATACTTTGATGTTGATGAACTTAAAATTATATATTGAAGCTATTGTATTTGAATCTTTTAGACTTATACACACAGATACTCTTCAGTTTTGCTGTACAACAATTACATTTCTTACACTATCACAGTATAACAACAAAAATACGATATTGAGTATTGCGTGTATATTTGACTAATTAAAAATATATTAGACTAGTAACAGCGTTGTTAAATAATTCAATTGCATTTCATTGAATAGCATAGCTATTGCATTCCATTAAATAGCATATCTATTCGTAATATGGAGTATATGAATAAGAAGCCAATGAAATGGTCTAACCATCAACCGGTGTTTAACGGAAGCTACTGACTCTTGTCCATTAAATTGACACGATTCGCTAGTATACTGCCATGGGCAGGTAAACTGCAGCAATCGCAACAATGACTTGTACCATTTTTAACCTGAAATAAAAAAAATCCTGTATGTTTTCTTAATTGTTAGACTAATTGAGTGCTTGCAACAATGGTCCATGTCATTATGGAAGTAACTGCAGTTTACCTTCCCACGGCAGAATAATGAATGGTAGATGAAGGATTTCACAGCAATTGTTCCTTTCACACACTTCGACATGTATAATTTTCGGAAGGTTTCATTAGTTTTTAATATGTGTTGTTCGTTCTCGAACACAAGCTATTCAATATTACAGGGGCAGGGAAGCCCAGTTGGAAAGGTGCTTGCTGGGCGTGAGAAAGATCCGGGCAAGGGCATTGCCAAAATAATAATGTCTCTGAACATATTAATAATATCACTTCTAAATCTTACAAAATTCTTGGTTTCCTCAAATGAAAAACTAATAGATTCACTTCCCAACAAACTTTAAAAAATCTTTATTTCAGTTCGGTCCGTTCTAATTAGCCTCATATATTCCCTTATTATGAAAGCAACATTAAATTAATCGAACGAGTCCAAATATGTTTTCTTCGTTTTCTATATGTGAAAATCTTTCATACTAGTTCTTTTGATCTATCCTCATTTGATCTGCGTAACATTTTTAATATCTCGACCCTTAAATCTAGGAGTAAAATTTCCTGTCTTCTGTTTTTTCCATTAAAATTCTAAACAATAGAATTGATTCCAACTACATAACTAGTACAGTTCATCTCTTTATTCCCAATAGATTTACACGCAATCGTCGTATATTTTCTCCGTAGCTCTTCCCATTACAACTATATTCAAAATTTCTGTTTGTATAAGTTAAAAAAATTTACAATAACTGTTCTCACGACCTAGATATTTTTGCTATGTATTTTAATGATTTTAAAGCAAACTGTTTCCAACTTTTATATCTGTAATAAGTGCTTGTCTGTTTTTATACGCAATTATTTCGTGGTTGTTTTATTTCTTAATTTTTTTTTTTGTTCAATGTACATTGTAATAAGATTTTTATCTGTAATGTGCGTTTCAAACTAAATAAATAAAATAACTGTCAACTTATAATCGTTCTGTGCAGCTGTAATGTCCAACGAGGGAGTACACATTAAATATTCTCCGAAGTCTAGGCGCTGCGTATGTTGTAGCCCCCAACAGATACGTAGGGTTCCTATTCAGGCGTAGGCTCGTCACTTGACTATGATTCGAAATTATGAAGCCCGTCGCCACTAACCTATCTAGTACCACGATAATTCAACTCAACTCGACTCCAGTTAAAATACAGTTTTATTCTTTGAAAATTCGTACTTTTTAAATAAAAGGAAAAGTTTTGAGTTAGGCGTAATTCGAACCTGCAACCTTTAGGTTACCCATTAGTCCACTGAATATCTCGAAGCCAAAGGAAGCAATCATGCTGGCGAAATCCGATCTCACAAGTCATTAGGAACAAGCTTTGTAGAAAACGGTTGTGAATTGTTTACGGTTCAAGTCCGTAAAGGAAGCAAAACGGTTTAAACCGTTGAAAGTCTTGTAAATTTCGGTAAAGGTTACGTTTTTTTTTTTTTTTTTTTTTTTTTGTAATGTATCTTCAGTGTGTTAAAATTACTGAACATCCAAACATGTCCATACAATAACTCCTCAATAATATTCATAAAAAAAATTGAATCTAAACCATTCTACAAAAAAATACCACTTTTTTGGCAGGGAATTTTTTAAATAAATGACTTTAAAACATTTTCATCGATTGTATTACATTAGAATTTTAAAAACTCATTAACCAGTAAATAAGACATTAACCAGTATAGAGTTTCCTTTAATTTTTCACTAAAACAAAATAAGTTAAAGATATTATGTTAGTTTTTGAATTTGGTTGAACGATTCCCGAATTGAAAACCATGGTTGGAGCTTAAAGTTTCGATAACTTTATATGTGTGTTAACCCTTTTGACCGGCGGTCAGATGGCGCTGATTTAAACTTATGAGACTAAATTTGGAGTTCCATCGGAAAAAATGCGTTAAACAGCATCAATGCCAGCAACTCCTTAAAAACCAAGTCATTTTTAAACTAATAACGAATGGTACAAGCGTACTAGTCAGCTGCTTTTGGTATCGATATTTGAAGAGTACACGGGAAGAACCACTTGATTTTTTAGAAGTCTTACCTTATGTGTCTGCTTGGCTGACATTGGCGACAGGAAACTGGTTTTTCTTTTGGTTCTTCATTCGCGGTACAAACGTGTTACTCGTGTCCACTGATCTCTGGTGTGAATCAGGGTTGCCGTGAAAGAAAAACAAAGCGAGAAACCGGTTTCTTTATACCATTTTAGGCAATTTCTCGCTATCATTGCCAAAGAGGAGTATTGAGGAAAACTTCTACGAAATCAAGTGGCTTTTCCCTTGTACTTTTCATTTTTGAGGAGATAAAGGTGATTATGTTACTTGTTGCCATATGGCAACAGTATGCACTAGAGGGTTAACAAAAACAGAAGTAGAATCAAGCTCAAATCGTGAAATGAAAGAGTAATTGAAAGTTCACCATGCGTTTGAAAACTGTTAAATAGTTGAGTCATGTTTATCAGATTGACATTTCGATGTACTTTCAGAAAAGAAATTCAACCTTTCCAATTGTAAGGCGATTACAAACACCGAAACTCAGATATGCAAATTTACGAAAACAGATCAAAAGTATTTTCATTTGCAAAGGTTTTCTTAGAAGGGGTCTTCTACGATATATTTTAAATGAAGATTTCCATCGAAATGCATTTTCCAAATGCGAATTTAAAATTTGTTTTACAAAACATAAATTTTGATTTAAAAAAAAGTATTTTAAGTTAAGTTAGTTTGAATCATCATCGCCCTAGAGATACACGAGTGTTATTTAAAATACTTTAGAAATTTGCCAATTTGCCTTAATCATCAGTAGCCGTTAATAATTTTGTAATTAATAAGCTACATGTGTTAAGGCTCTTAATTTTTGTTTTAAAATTTCCTCTGGTTTGTTATTGCTTTTTTATATAAATATGTAGTGAAAACTACAATGTAAAAGTTTGGTATACCTTGGTGTATTGCTACACTGTAAATTTTTTTTGAACGATGCTTCATAAAATCGGACGTAACAACGCTAACTACATAAAATACAATTTATAAATTTTTGTATACACTGTACAAATTTGGTTTTACGTTACTACTTACAACTGGAGGTAGCTCATGCAGCCACCAGTATTAGGAAGTAATGTTACACCAAATTTGCACAGTGTAAAAATGCTAAAAACATGTTTTTTTAGGTTGCTTCTTCTTTTAAAAAACGTCTTTCTACTTAGAACTACATATTAATTAAAAATTTGGACCTAATAATTTTTTCAATAACAACAAAAATGCTTCACTAGGCAATCGGATTCAATCCACTTTATATATAATTATTTTTTAATTTAATTATAATTGGTACAATGTATTTGGAAATGTAATATATTAAAAAAGTATAGGCATTATCTAGATTCGAATTTAACTTGTGTATAACTATACAAATATAAGTTTTCGGTTTTCTGATTTAATTTCTTTAATAATCAGAACAAAGCAAAGTTGCATATTTTTATAATATTAAATTTATTTCATACACAAAGGAATAGTTATTAAAATCAAAGTAAGTTTTTGAAAAATATAGGATTGACAATATTTTATAACAATTGGAAGGTTTCCTGAGAGTAATTGTTAGAAATATGAAAAAGTTTCATACAATGTACAACTATTGTACAATATTGGAAATAAATTGATCATTATTTAAATCTTTTTAAATACACTTATTTGTAGGTCATTAGTAGAAAAAATAGAAAGAAAAAAATTCGTTATATACCTCTTATTAAAATTATTGAGAGTTACTGTACCTATATATTTTTTGCATTGCATAAAATACATAATAGATGCATTTTGAGTTTTTGTTCGATTCAGTGTTTACATTTGTAGTTTCTAACTTGTACGTTTCTAACTTGTTAACAGTAGTACATAATGCATATTATCATTATAAGTTCTAACTTTATTTATATGTTGGAAATAGAAATAGCATTATTTTATGCATATTGTATAACTTGATATCATATATTGATACTACATTATCTGTTATTAATGTGTTGAGGTGTTTAAGGGAAGTTAATGACTCGTGGTACATTACGTTAAATTTACTTTAAATATATATTTTCAAATAATAACTCACAAATAACTAGCAAATTGATTTTGACACAAAGTATTGAGGTGCTTTAATCTTTAATTTCAACTTTTTAAAATTCGATTGAAGGTAATAAAAAATTAGTGCTAAACAAGTGGTAATATTTTTCAAATAGAAAATCGTACACTCATTGATATTTTAAATTAAAAAGCATGAAGTTTACATTTTTTAATTCATTGAAAGCAGAAAAGTGCACACAAAAAAAAAAGAAAATGTGACTTTTTATCCACAATTCTTTCGTTCCTCTATCTTTATTTCTCAATTCTTAAAACTATGAAGTTTTCAAGAATTAAATATTCAATAAAGTTACAAATTATTTTCGAAATCCAAAAGGTTTTAAAATTTGATTCAAGAACATTTTCGACTACTGTTAATGGTTTTCATTTTTAAACTTTAGCAAATTTTATTTTTATTTTTTTATTAGAAACTTTCTGGCTGTCAAAATTAATTAGCAAAGGATTTTTTTTTCAAATGAGAAAGTGCTCAACAAAAAAAAACAGAGTGTGTAATTAAAAAAGTGAATTCGAATTTTTAAATCATTATTTTGAAAAGAATTCTAAATCAAGAAAATTAAGGAACTTTTATTTTCAAATAGAGAATATATTGGTTGCCAAGGGACAACCGGGCCCTTCCAGACAACGCATCAAATTATACAATCAAAATCTTTAAGGAAAATTTAAAGTAACATTTCCAATTACACCCAAGCAAAAAGGGAACAAAAATCACAACATCATGAGTTATAATTTAAGTTTTCATATTGTCACAGACTTCTACGAAAACCTTAAACGAAAAAATCCAAAACCTATATGAATTTTCGCAAATACCCCGCCCTGTAAAAAGTAATAGACAATTTGAACTGCCACGCCCACGGTAAATCGTAGCTACGTCAAACGTTGTCTTGAACCCCACAAACAAACCACCCGGAAGCTAATTCATCTTAACTGGTCTACTCCTCTAAAGCGGTCACATCTATGCTCCGTGCCATCCGAATTTGGGTAAAAACAAAGAGTACACCGGCAGAGGGAAAAGCGTGATTGGTCCTGTTAGTTGGAAACTCTTGGTAATATTTACATACAGAATGAACTGAATTCAATTTAGCCGAAATACACTTTTCATTCTGATAAAATTGCCAAATTTTTTGAACAATACTCTTCTGTAAAACCGCCTTCCACTATCTATATATTTTATATTTTAATAGCAAATGAGATTAAATCAAGTTTAATTGCAAAACAAAAAGCATCAAGCGGGTTTGTCTATACTTACTACTGACGTCAGCCAAATCAAAATTCTTTTAACAGGATTTTTATAAAGTATTTAAAGATTTATTTCACACTAAAAATTATATACATTTGTTATTTTTAAGCTCAAACTATAATTTAAATAATTTTAAGGTATTTCAGTGATACAGTAAAATACCCTATTCGGGTCCAAGAAAAACAATTTATGTTCATAATTGTAGATTTTCCTGAAAAATTAATTTCCGATTTTTAATTTCAGGTAATCCTTTCACCTGCCGCGGCTGCGACTACAGCTGGGTGGTGCTGAATAAAAACACTATCAATAGATTCATGCCAGGATTCCACTGCACTGACGGAAAAAATATGTTGGATCTTACAAATGCAAATATAGGATGTTGAAGTTTTAAAATATTCTGCTCCAATTCAAATAAAACTTTGTAAACATTACTTGGTTCTGTTAATAACTTTTTAATGTCTATTCGGTAACATTCTATTAACACGCTGAAATTCTAGTATTAGGATTTTATTATTTGTTTCTTAACAATTTTAGTCCCAGTGATGCCATTTGGCATCATCACTTTCAATATTTTTTTTTCCAAATGTGTATGTCCCGTTACGACATCCAAACACACATTATTCGATTCTTCATACTTCGTTCTCTTAGACAATATTTTACATTAATCTCAATAAAAGTCAGAACTACTATTTTTTTTATTTAGAAGATAGCTAACAAGCGATTCACCTGATTTTTGGAAAGTTCACTTCAGTTCCACATATTTAAAACACAATTTAAACTATTTCGGTTAAAATAATTACTAAAATTTTTTTAATAATGTGGTCAGATACCTTAAAATATATAACTCGAAGTATTTTTATGTAATATATATTTTTTTATTTTGCTATTTTCCACAGTTAAAAAATTCTGGCATTATTTCAAAAACCATATAAAAATTTAAAATTATTTTTTTTTCTTATGAAACTCTTTATTTTGACCTAAAATAAGCTTATTCTGTGAATATCAAATGTTTCTGTAGTGTAGTAAATTTTTGGGACTGAAAGGGTTAATAATGATTTGCTTGATCGACCACAAATATATGGTTGGTATACATATAATTTTAGGCTTGTGTGCTTGTTCTGAGACCCTCTTATAAACCTTAGTTAAGTAAGACAGACACAACGCACTCTCACATACATACGCGACAGATGCTGCCATCTATCGCGCGCCACCTCCACAATTTAGACATGTCCCTGAAGGGGATATCACAAATATATACCTCATAGTCTTGTTTAGTTTAGTTTGAATTTTCGTCGAACTAGAGCTACACGAGGACTATTCGGCGACGGGCGTCGTACTTTAGAACCACAGTTAAGTGATGAGCCGACACCTGAGTAGGCACCTAACGCAACCTTTAAGGACGACATCATACGCAGCGTTGGAGCTTCGAAGGATAATTAACGTGTTCTTCCTCTACACGGGGACGGATACTTTTGGCTCGTCGGACATATTTGGCTGCACGGGCCGTTTGTACGTCGGCAGTTATTATGGCGATGCCCGACCCGAACCTGGGACCTTCGCATGCTATGCAAATGCCGAACCAACTGGGTTCCCAGCCCAATATCAAAATTGTCTGAATTGAATATACACCGATCTGATTTAAAGGTATACAGGACTGTGAAAACACTTGATAACTTTTATTAGTTGATTTCTTATAGATACTCAAATGATTCTGGACCAAAATATTAACATTAATCTTCCAACCGTTAACATAAAAAAAAATTGTTACTTCTGGCTATTGACTTACTTACCTAGATTTTAATATTTAGTTTCTTCTATAAATTGAAAAAATATCACGAAAATTTCACCATTTAGAGCTTTCAACTCTATGACAAAGAATAACAATAAATGAGTATTTTTGCATTCATTAAAACTATTGTTAATGGCATGAAATGTCTTTTAAACTAAAAACCTAATAATTCTAATAATGTGTTAAACTTTTGGAGTGATCCGTTCGGAGTTTTAACTAAACAAAGAGAGTGAAAATAACTCAGACTGAGTTAAATTCACTCGTTTGTTTTAAGAGTGCAGCTTTTCATTTGTTTCAGTAATAAACTTTTCAACTGTGAAATCATTGTTCATTTTTCATACATTTCTTTTGTTTGAAAAAAAAACTATAAGAAATTAACGGTGCACGGTTTTTATAGCAGGATAATTCAATAACTATCTAAACTGTTCTCTGAAATGTAGTCCGTCTAGTCACCCTAGTAAAAACCACAGGTAAAACCGTATGTACGGTTTTCACTATTAAGAACATTACCAAAAACCTTGCATTGAACGGGCCTAAGGTACATAATATTCGTGTCTCCTAACAATTCCCGTATCTGGTAGAGTTTCCGCTCCCATGCAAAAAGCGGAGATAAAAAAGATCAGCGCGCAGATACCAGCCCTGGATGGCTCGAGTCGGCCATGTTTGTCAAGTGGGCGTCCTCAAAGTGACGCTTTGTTAAGGCCAAATTCGATAGGAAAGGCCTCGAAGAAAGGAGCCCTCTTCGCGAATACTTGTGAGGAATTGTTGGCTATGCTTCCTGTTATTTTATGAGGGATTGTCGGCCCCATAGAGCTAATGCAATAATTTTGGACAACTTCCGCAGTTGTATTGCTTTGCAATGTTATCCCTTTTTCCCCAGGTTTGGGAATAAACTATCATCGAAATGAAAAAAAAATTGAAAAGAAGATGTCAACTACTTATTTTAGTAATATTTTAAAAATGCTTAATATGCATCAGCAGATGGCGACGCTATTTTAAAACTTTATCGATTAATAATTAAAAAAACGGATGTTAATTTCTTTACCATTTTGTTTTAAATTGATGTTATAATGATTCCTATACCTCGTGAAACGGGGATAACATGCAAAGCATTTCTTTTGCAAAAGTTTTGATTTCAAAACTAATGCATTAGCACTATGTTATCTGACACTCCCTCTTAAAGAAGACCGAAATAACAAATGGCCAGGGACTTATTTACCATAAAGCCCGTTAGCCCAGGGCCCATGGCCATCAAATATGAGGGGCTCCTTTATGGTATGGTACATATATATTCCAGCTTGTGTGCTTGTTCAGAGAACCGCTTGGGCTCCTTTAATTTTAGTTTATTTAAAGCTGAATGGTGTATGCTGTAGAGTCCTCAAAATTTAAGAAGATTTTAACATTTCCTCCCTTTAGACCCCACTTATTTTTAAGTATACTTTGATTCAGACATTGACCTAGAATGATTGGTTTGACCGATGTTATAAGAAATACGATAAAATTGTAGTAAAATTATGATACATCAACCAACTAGCGCCATTATAACGAGCTATCATGCTACATTAAATTTAACGTAAAGGGGACACCAAAATGCGTTGTGCCTATAGTCCAAGTTTTCCTAGATAAGGCCCAGCGAAGTAGAAGCACATTTAAGAAACAATGGTGATGATGTCGCTTCCATGGATAAAGATTATGTGCGACCAAAGTTCTCATAGACTGCTTCAGCGATCTGCAGACAGTGGTCCTCATAAAGGTCTTTGTAGGGCGAGTTGGTTGCTACAATTTTGCCAGGATGGCTGGACAAGAGAAAAGATGTTTTGGAACCAGTTCCGAGTCGGGATAGTTTCTGCAGCTGGAGTATTTCATAGTTCCATCTATTTGGATTTCCATCAGTTTGAAGTGGACTGTCCTTTACCTAGTTAGGGGGGTCTCAGTTACCCTATTGGTGTTTAATTCGCAGATTTGGTGTTTAATTTGAGCACTTCTGCTGTTACGTTTTGCTTTGCGAATAAATCTAACCCTCGTGGCTCTGGAACTCAGCTTTCCATAGGTAAAGAACAAACAATAAAGAATAATGTATTGAATTTTAGGGAAAAAATCAAAGGAAACTAGCAAAATTTAGCTTGTAAATATTTAGTAGAGACTTAATAGCTGCTTGGCATTTATTTCCCCTGTTGACCGCAGAGGAAGAATGTGCTAAGTGACAAAAAGGTGAAAAAGAGAAAATGAACATTAAAATTTTTCATTTACACTTTGATGCTTTAAAAACGGAACATACAAAAGAACCACCTAACTTAAAGTTTATGAATAGTTTATAATAGTATCTTGTTATCTCAACAAAAAATCTAATTTTTTCGAAAATGTCACTTAGCACGTTCTTCCACAAAGCTCTTCGAACGTTGTGTGGAAGTTGTCTAAGTGACAGATCCTACTACAAACCTTCTTGTTTTTAAGAAAAACAAGTATGAAATAACATAATATTTTATACTTTGCTTTGCCGATTACGTATTGGAGTTTACGTATTGAACAAAGAACGATAGGTGCATTTCCCGTTTTTCCTGACTCTGTACGAAATACGATAGCAATGTGGTTTTTGGCTGAATATTCAAATAGGTATTGAATTGTTCAGTTTTCATAGGTGATATCGTTCTAAAACGCATAATATTTTTACGAACGAGAATAGCCTATTGTTATATATTTCTATTCTCTTTCAGACAGAAAATAACTCAGAGAAGAAAAAGATCCAATGTCCCCCTTGATTTTCTTTGTCCGTCTTGTAAGGTGCAGATAATTGTTAAGAAAATATTTGATATGAATTAATGGATTGGTAACTTTTCAAACTCTGCACTCTAAAAAATGAATGCTCAAAAACGACGAAATTTTCCTTAATTTTGACGATTCCGTTACTGGCAAATGCTCCGAGTTTTCGCTTCCTCAAAGTGAGGAAATTTGAATCGTCATTTTTATGAGGATTTAAATGTCGTCTAATCTAAAGAAATATTTCGTCATTTTTGAGCATGTGAGTACAACAATGAGATTCAGTTTCCTCAAAATCAAGATACAGAATCGTCAAATCACGATCGTAAAAGTAAGGATTCGCGTTTACTCAAAAGTCACGAGGTAGTTTGACGAAACCATCCTCAAAATTAACGAAATGAGGCTTGAGGATTCCCGAATCGTCAAAAATGAAAGTGTTATTTCTGAGAGTGTGATATATTCTTTTTATATATTAAAATTATCATGAGAAATATGAAGGATATCCTATTTTTAGCATAAAGCATATTTTTTTTAAAAATCAGTAAACATAATAAATTGATTGTCCTTAAATATTTTTGCATTTTAAATATGTATCGATATCCACGGTAAGTCAACCGAAATCTAGCGATTGCAAATGAAGGATTTAGTTGCAAAACTCACATTCTCCGAAGTGTAACTAAGATCCAGTGTCTGGCCCGTTAAGGGGACGCATTACCCAAAAATTGGTCAAAAAGTCGATTTTTCAGTTTTTACTTTTTATTATTTACAATATTCTTCTAAACATTTACTGAAAGCTTCATAATGATATCTAGTGTAGAAAAAAAGTTATTAAATATTTTCTGGAGTCATTCCTTATACGTTTGAATACGTATTTCGTCTGCTGGGACACAGTACCCAAAAATTGGTCAAAATATTAATTTCTCAGTTTTTACTTCTTATTATTTACAATATCTTTCTGAACATTTACTGATACACAATGATATCTTTTATAGAAAAAAAGTTATTAAATATTTTCTGGAGTCATTCCTATAAGTTTGAATACTTATTTCGTCTGCTTTCAACCTTTTTTTTTTTCTCTGTTTCACGTTTTTTCAATTCTTGTGTTTAATAAATCCATAAGGCTTTTTTGCTGTAATTAAGTGAGAATTTTGAAATTTTTATTAGTAGGGTTTAAAAGAAGTTCAAAATTTTGACTTTTCTTTTGAATAAATGAAAAACTACTTGTAAATACTCATTTTTATTGCTAGAAATTTTTTATTTAGAGTGAGCGTTATACAAAACCAATATAATTTACAAGTTTATGTTATTATTTCTAGAAATAATATTTTGGGTAATGCGTCCCCTTATTTAGCTAGTATTGATATAGTTTTTGATATGACGCTATGGCGAATTAACCCAATACTATTTACTACCCTCCTTCAGATTATTAGAATATTCAGAATATTTGAACATTTTCTAAGTAAACTACCCGATTTCTATAAGATTCTGCAATTTATACTCCCTAAAATAATAACATTTATATTTTTAGTATGCAGATCAACAACATATTGTTCAAAAATGGCATACACATGAATTAATAATTTATAAGAAATTTTTTAACAAAATCACAATATTAGAATAATAAAAAAACTAATTCAAAAAATTAGAATACTCATAAATTAACGTGATTGGTCCGCGTTGGGGTCGAAATTCAGCATAAATTATGACGATGAATGAAGTAGTGATAGTGCTTTTCTTACTTAGGAAACAAGATTTAGTTAGTTGAGCTTTTAAATGGGTCGAAAGAAAGACATAACTTTTCTACTAAGAATGTAATTTTGAAATTACGTGAAGAGGGGCTTACCCAGCAAAGGATAGCCAAAAAGGTGAATTTTTCTCAAGGAACTGTAAGTAAAGTTCTTCAAGCTTATTATAAAATCATGAAATTTAAAGATAATCGTGAAAACTGCGGTTCCAAAAGAATAACTTCGATGAGACAGGACATATGTCTGAGAAGGATTACTGAAATATCGGTTTAGGACCGTGGATTTCCTAAACAAGAAGTGGCAAGAATCGGGGGTGGATGCCTCAGTGAGCCACGACAAGGCGAAGAATACATGAATTTGGCTTTCGATCTCGTGTTCCGAAGAAGAAACCGTTTCTTACTGCCAAACAAAAAAAGGAGATGTTTGATGAGGTGCAGAGAGAGGTTGTCTTGGGGCACCCAGGAGTGGAATAAAGTACTTTTTAGTGATGAGTCTATATTTTGCGTTTTTGTCGGTCCCCATACTAAGTGTTTGGCGCTTTTCTCAAGAAGATTTTTATGCAAACTGCTTGAAACATGCAGTTAAGTTCAGTACCTCAGTAATGGTTTGGGGTTGTTTAAGTGCTCATGGACTAGGAACTCTATGTATACTGAAATGTGTTGTCAATTTTGAAGCATACAAGGCAGTTCTTGATAATTATATGATTCCAGCGTCTGAAGATCTATTTGAAGGTTACCTTATTTTCCAACAAGATTATGCATCATGCCACACTTCGAAAACTGCAATGTCTTGGCTTAAGAACAATGAAATCTAAGTGCTTCCTTGGCCGGCCAACTCACCAGATTTGAAACCCATAGAGAATAATTGTTGTTTAAGGAAGAAAAAACTTAAAACTAAAAACTGAACTAAAAAATATTGGCCCCAATGGACAAAAATAAACTTATAAACATCGTGAAAATTGTTTTGGATAATATCAGCAGAGAACAGTGCAAAAATTTAGTTTTAAGTATGCCGAATCGTCTGCTAAAAGTAATTAAAGCTAAGGGCGATATAACTAAATTCTTATTATTCTCATTGGTACTTCTTTGAATAGTTTACGTTACTTGTTCAAACATTATTCTAATTTTGTGGAAAATGATGGGATGTATTCTATTTTTTTGATTTTTGTGAGCAATTCGTTATAACCTTTTTTTTTCAAACCATGATAATAATTTCGGGTTATATTAATCAACAAATCATGTCAAATGTGGCGCGACAAAAATAATTTGTCAATCTTTTATTTTCCGTTGAATAAATACAAAATTTCAAGCACTTGAAACATGTTTTTCTCATTATTCTAATATTCTGAAGTTGGGTAGTACAATAGTTAAGTCACCAGTGAAAGGATTGGAGCTTATATCCTAGTGTTATAGTGTATATATTTGGTCGGTGAAAGTGCCTCGAGAATATTTCTATGCTGGGCCCGGATGGCCGAGTGGTTAGCAGCAGAGGCCAGCAGTCTGCTCGCTGTAACGGGTGCGGGTTCGATTCCCACCTTCACCCTGGGCACTTCCTTTCTTTGTGACAAACAAAAAACTTTCTCTGTGACCTAAAAACTCTTTCTGTGTCTGTCTTACTTCACGAAGGCTTATAAGCGGGTCTCTGATCAAGCACTCAAGACGGAATTTATATGTACCTACCCCATTCCCCCATTTCTATGCAAGGATATGCGAAGTAGGATTTCTTTTACCAACTTCGAGATTTAGTGCTTCCATAACTCATTTTACTAAATCAGATGGTACGCCGATATCATTTAAGTATCACAATAGATACCTCTTATTAAATCTAATTTTAACAGTGCTTTATTTATATTATGTTATTCCAATATTAATAAAAAAAAACTTTTATTTGTTTAATTTATAACGAATTGAAATTATTGGGCTTCCTATCATCGTTAGTTAAATTTACATACTCTAATCGATTGTGTTAATCAAGAGCAATGACCAGTAAGCAATTTACCAAAGGGATCGATATCCTCCCCCCCCCCAAAAAAAAAAATCAAATTTTTGTACTATAAAAAACGTATTGTGTAACCTTACTCCATAAAACTGGTGGCAGACTGTTTGTCAAAGAATTTATGGATTAACGTTACACCAAATTTATGTGATAATGTTACACAAACAAGAAATTTACTCCATGAAACTGGTGGCAGACTGTTTGTCTAAGAATTTAAGGAGTAACGTTACACCAAATGTATCTGATAATGTTACACAAACAAGAAATTTACTCCATAAAACTGGAGTAACGTCATACCAAATTTTTCCTTTCTTTAAATATATAACCTATCCGCATTAGAAAGGTATTATATTCCCTTACCAAAAAATAAAATCATTAAAAATTTCCCTCTCAGTCTATAAATCCACATTCATTAAAGGTATTGAATGAAAAATAAACAGTTTTAAGAAGTTAATTTAGCTTATATAAAGTGTTATAACTCAATAATTGCTTACTTTCAACTATCCAACAAGACAATTTACTTAATAACTGAAATATGAAACTTTTATAACGAAATATTTTCTGAAATTATGATCGGACGCTTTCATAATATGTATGTCACGACGATGTTTCACAACTTGAGTTTCATTATTAAAAGATCGCTTTAGTTTTAATAGGGGTGAAAGACTGTGCTCCAATTCAATGTTGAAAGGCAGCATAAAACATCTGCCACAGTTCAGCGATAAAACAATCTCTTTAAAAAATTCTAATATTTTGATTGCAAATAATTTACGGAAAAGTCATGTAAGAAATGGATTTTTTTAATATATTTATAGCGGTATAAGAAAATATATATTTGTTAAAATTTAATTTTTAAATATTCTGACTTTCGAAAATTCAATATTTTTTCTTTTATATTAAAAAATAATAATACTTGAAAAGGAAGGTACAGCAGTTTATGATGTTTGATATCCAAGACAAGCATTTCACTTTCAATGAAATGTAAATTAATGCCATTTATATAAGTTTTCTATAAAATACAGGTTTTTCTGCAATGGTGTTTTGCGAATTGTTCTCGTACATACGTATCGTCCTTGTACCACAACCTACAAGTATCTTATCAACTATGTAAGTTTTTTTTTCGGTTTGCAGTCACCAACCTTACTGTTGCAATCACTTTTCAGCAACATAATAACAAACAAGTTTTTCTCCCAATTACGAGCAAAAGTTGAAATCTAATATTAATTATATACTTACTAAAAATGTAATAAAGATGTGCACGAATAGTGTGCAAATATCCTGTTCTGTAAGTCAAACTAAAAAGAAAATGACACACTCTCTAACAACACGCTGTACCACTTGCTATACTGTGTTGCCATACTGTGTACCATACTGTGTTGCCTGTAACTAGTAATACTTTATAAAAGCTCACATCATGATATTATAATTAAAATTGTGTAAGCTGAGAAAACTATGAATAGAGTAATGCAAAATGAGAAGGAAGCCATTGAGATTCTTCTTCGTAAATACTGACGAAGCAGTAATGAGAGAAGTGATGGAGCAATTGTATACGGCGAAAAGTCCACCATTTGATAGGAGAAGCACCGATCAGTAAAGGAATAAATGAGAAATCTGTACCATCATTATTTTTCCAATACAACATCTTTTTATTGCTTTATTACGTCATCAATCTTCCTCTTATTAAGTTAAAAACTCCATTTAATAATAAAAACTTTTTTCAACAAGACAGGTGTGTCACAGAAATAAAAACTCTTTAAAACAAATTATTATTTTCACTGAAGCAATGCTACCCATTACTCCATATATTCTACTACATTTCGCAGTCTAAATAACTAACTAAAGCTCTCCATACCCACGTTATGACAACCCACACCACAACTCTATTAATACTAAAAAAACACCACGAAGACCTCAAAAACAAATATAATGTTATTGCCTTGTCAAGCAAGCACCGTTGCCTATTATTCAATCCTGCATTTTCAGCGCTCCTGTCAATGCTCCCTTTTTATTCAAGGGGGGGGGGTCTCGTATGGGATGACGTAATACTAAGCCCCCCCCCCTCCCCCTCATACACTCGTCCCATCCTCAGATCGATCGGCCCGTAGGTATTGCCAAAGGCACGTCCTAAGCCTGCCCGGACGCCGAAA
The DNA here is from genome assembly GCA_023701765.1 of Hylyphantes graminicola. Taxonomy (NCBI): domain Eukaryota; kingdom Metazoa; phylum Arthropoda; class Arachnida; order Araneae; family Linyphiidae; genus Hylyphantes; species Hylyphantes graminicola. The sequence goes on from CM043123.1 coordinate 4,474,248, forward strand.
ATATCTCATACGAGTCTTTGAAGACACACAACTTTTGCGAAAGAGTTTATGATATTAAACTAGATTTTGATATTTTTTGCATGAGTTTTTATGATATTAAATTTGTAGTTTGATGTCGTTAGCATGAGTTTATGATACTAAACTTGTAGTTTACTGTTTTTGATATAAGTTAATGGAATTTAACTTGTTGTTGTTGGAGATAGTTTGGGATGTATTGAAAATAATAAATAAAATCTTATTTTTAGTATATTGTAGCTATGTTGTTGTAGAGTAGGGTGCTAAAGTTTATTTAAAGATGTTTCTAAATATTAAGAAAATGAAAATAACTCTCGAGCAGCAATATTTGTTTTACAAATAAAATTTTAAGTGGTTTATACTTATTGAGAGGTTGATTAATTATGTATTTGAATGATATATTTAGAGTTATAAAAGCACATGCATTCAGATAGTGTATTAAATTAAACTAAATCTTGATTTTTTCATGTGTTTAGGATGAAGCAGGATGTCTCAAAGCATGGATAAAAAAAGTTATATAAGCCAACATCGCACTAGAATTACACGAAGGCTATTGGCGACGAGCGTCGTATTTTAGAAACACTCTATGCCCGTTAAAACCTTCGACGTTCTAATCACATAGAAATGGTCCCTTTTTACAATTCGCTATATTGTTATTTTTTTGCTTTTTTTTGTATAAATGTCTATTTAAGAAATGTAGCAAATGCAACTAAGGATTTTGAGTTCTTGGTAGATTTTTATCATTCATTAAAATTGTTTAAAACGACAGTTTAAAGATAAAATGCCAGCTGTCAAAATAAAAATAAATGTTAATTTAACCAAACGAAACTTGAAAGGAGCCCAATTAAAAATAATCAAGGAGCTACCAAAAGTGTGGCGATTAGTTGTCTCTCCTGTAGCGGTCTTGTAACCAATATCACCGGCGAACCATCTTAAAAATCGCCCATAGGATCTTTACGAATTTTATCTTAGTTTACTTCGAGTTGATTAATCCGGGATTAATAATATTGCGTTCAATAATATTGCATTCAAATTTAGATTATATATTTAGTAACAATATAAATAAAATAAATAAATAAAGGCTATAGCAATAAAAATAATAATTAACTTTTAGCATTTTCCCTGCATTAAACCGTCACTGACTTTTTTGTAAAGTTTTTTAAGTTTTCTATTCGAAACTTCTTAAACGTAGTATCGAACTTTTATTTGGAATGATTTTCTTGTAAGGATTTCTTGGCACTGTAACGATCAAAAATAAACTGCAAAAATTAGCACATAAAACTTTTAATTAAAAAATTTCAGTTTAATCTGTTTGAACTACAATAAGTTCAGCTAGGCAATAAATGTATTAAAAAAATATATCGGCAATATAATTTATATTTTATATCAGATAAAGATGTTTACATAGAATAGCTTTCTTCATCATAATCTTCCGCTACTTCAAGCCGAAGAAGGTGTCTACAGAACTGTCTAAACTTATACTTTTTCTGAGAAAGGTTTCCCAAATTCGCTTTCTACGCAGACAAATTATTTGAGCTGAAATATTTTTTTTGCGTGTGTGTTTGAATAAAAACTGATACTATCGTCTTTAAAGTGGGTTTTTCATGAAAACTATTTTGAAATTTCAGGATTTTAAAGGTCTTTGAGGAGATGAAATTGGATAAGATACCGATCAACATTTTTTAGATAAGATAAGTCGTTGACGTTTATTACTTCTTCTGGTGGGGATTTTTTTAAAGGGAAACAGTAAACGTTATATTATTTTGTAGGATTTTAAATGCAAAAATGTTATAAATGGTTTGTTTTGGATTTTTTTTACCATATTTAAACAATAGTTCAGAATATTTAGACGAAACGTTTTCTAAAAAAAAAATTTAAAAACTTATTTTTTGTGGGTAAACATCTGCAACATCATGGTGAGAATTTTTAAATATGTTCCTAAAAAGATTTTAATTAAAGTATAAACATGAAGCCGTCCCGGTGGCGCAATCGTTAGGACGCTGGCCATTGGAGCTGCTGGGGTCGGGTTCGAACCCCGGTCAGGAATGGATGTTTGTGACCGTCAATAAATGCTGTTATTTGTCTATGTGTTGTTCCTTTCTTTGTGACTGTAAAAATTCCTTCTGTGTCTGTCCCACTTGACGAAAGCTTATAAGCGGTTCTCTGAACAAGCACACAAGCTGGAACATATATGTACCATACCATACCATAAACATGAAGATGTCGTGAAAAATAAAATTTTTATTTAAATGTAAAAAATTGAGTTGCATTCAGGTCTGGTTGACAATAATTGTCGACAGGAATCCCATTTAACGTAAAACTCGTGTCTCGAGTGAATCAGGGTTGCCGCGAGAGAAGAACCAAGTGAGAAACCGGCTTCCTTACACCAGTTTAGACGATATCGCTAACGAGGTTTGATACGGACAGATATCCCATAGCTGAAAAAATTTCAATAGTACGCTTCATTTGGGTTAATCTTAGTGCAATTGCTGTTTTCAGTAAAACCACCATTTAAAAAAATTTCATACTTTATACTTATAGATATGAAAACACATTCAGAAACATTAAAGAATAATATAAATGATATAAAATATATAAATAGAAGTGAATAAAATAGTTTCTTACGTGAAACTCGCAATCCCACATTTGCCCACTTCCAAAAAAACGTACATCTATGTAACCAGACATAAAATTCCTTTAAGGTGTACTGGACCTAAATTACATTACAAAATGCAATTTCCTTGAATTGTAAAAGTATTTGGGCTTGTAGGAATAATACTAAGCATTTCAGATGAATATCAATGTAGTAGAGATGTAAAGCTAGATTTTTTTTTTAAATAAATAAAATGTCTAAAGTTTAATGCAAATTTTTCTGAACAAAGCCAGTAGTCAGAAATTTATTAAATACATTTTAAATATTTATTCAGTGACTACTCCTATTAAAATTAGCTGCTTAAAATCATTATAATTAAAGTTTTCCCGAGTAAATTGATCCCAAAGAGAATGCTTATAATCGTTTCCTAGTTATTGAGAAAAATAACATTTCAAAGAACACTATGATTCAGTCTCTTGCGAATTTAATAAATTTTTATTTTGAATGTAATTACTTTAAAGAAAAATATTATTTATAGGATCAAAGTACCTAAACGCGCTAATAATTCCCTATGCATTACCAAAATAAGGCCATATTTCAAATTTACTGTTCAATATAAGACAAAACAGTAAAGTATATAAATACGCTTGAAACTCATAAAGTTTAAAGTTGCTGTTTTTTAATTCAACCCTTTCACCCCAATGATTTCATTTGGAATGATCAAACATGCGATTTTTTCTCACTAAGAGTTAAACTCGCGTTTATTTCAATTCAATTTTATTAAATTCTCCATACATTTTTCAATAAAGTTATATTTTCTTTTGGCATCACTAGATGGAAGAATAGTGAGACAATAGAGTTAGACAATTTAAAGAGTTAGACAATGTTTGTTTTAGTTAAATGAAATGATGAAAAACATGGTAAAAAAAATGAAATAAATAAATAAAATATGAAACAATTTTATTTAATACAGTATGGTGGACAGAAGTGTGAACATTTTTTGAGAGTTTCATGTTTTTCAACATTGTGTGCTTGTCGAATGCATTAATTTTCACTTTTGGCAATTTGTATTACTAAATTTTACTCTAAATTACCTTCAATTTACTGTCTAAACGTTTATATTTAAGTGGAAATTAATGTGTTTTACAAGCATACAAAGTTACATTAAACTTTAAAAAGTCCATACTTCTGGCCCACTGAAAATTGGCCTTAAATTATTCATGCTTGAATTTTTAAATGTGTAAAAATTGAATTTTAACTATTTTTGGAAAATAAAATTTTGAAAAAATATTTTAATTTATAAAAAATTATGATTCCAATTTGTTTCATAAATTTTAGTTTAAAAAATAGGATTTTCCCCCTGTTTTTTACCATTTCATTCTGGGTGCATAATGGGTCATTTCACAAATTTTAGACTTTTAGAATAAAAAATAAAAAGTTGGGATTGAAATTGTTAATAATACTCATATACAAATCATTGAAGCATTTCGCAATCCTCTTTCATAACGACATAAAGAGGTAGAAGACCTAAATACGAAGACCAAGATCCAAGAAGCGAATTTGCATTTAATAAAACCGTCAATCTCTCAAATAGTAAAAAGTTGGAGAAGAGAAATAAGATGAATTTCTAACTTTTAGTGAAAATTTTACAAATTGCGGAGAATGCCTAGTACCATTTACGTAAGTAATTTTAATTAACCCTTTCAGTCCCAGTGATACCAATTTTTCTAATAGAAAAAAGTTTGAAGAATCGAATGCTTTTTGAAATAATAAATGTCTATAGACGATCAGGAGATTTCTAAAATGATAATGCCGATTTGTTATTGGGACTGAAAGGGTTAATTGTTTCTCAAAAACTGTTTCTCTAGAGGGTTCGTGATGTATATATTTGATAAATTATCAGTTTTATTTGAAATGCTCTGAGGGATAAGCAATTTAACTTAAGTGTAAGTTTTTTTCTAGGAATTATTTTGAAAGTTTAATTTTTAACAAAAAAATAACTTCTTTACTTTTTTTTAATAAGGTTTACGTGGCAGATGATTATAAATTACCCCTACAGCTTAAAATTTAAAAATTAAAGTCTCTAAATTAACCTCTTCCCTCCCAATAATTCCATTTGGAATCATCAAACTTGCGATTTTTTTCTCAGTAAGCTAAACTCGCACTTATTTCTAATTAAGTTTATTAAATTTTTCATACATTTTCAATAAAGTTATATTTCTTTTTGTATCCTTAGATGGAAAACCATGACTTTTGATGAATAGATGAATGTTTGTTGCAGTTAAATGAGAAGATAAAAAAATGGTTAAAAAAATTCACTCTAGAATAATTTTATAAATACATTGTTCCTAAATTCTTCATGCTTGCATTTTCAACCCTTTCAGTCCCAGTGACAATTCGGCATTATCATTTTAGAATTTTTTTCTCATCGTCTATAGCCATTTAGGATATCAAAAAGCACATCATTCGATTCTTCAATATTTTTTCGAGTAGAAAGTATTTTTATCAATCCCAATAGATGTCAGTCCTATTATTTTTTTAATTTATGATCAGAAACCCGATGATTCCAAATAGCATCACTGGGACTGAAAGGGTTGACTGTTTGAAAACTTAATTTTAATGTTTTTAACAAATAAAGTTTCAAAAAATTATTGTTATAATTTATTCAAAAGTTATCACTCCAAAAATATATATATTTTTTTAGTTTTAAAAAAATTAAGATTTTTTTCCTGCTTATCACCATTTCATTCTAAATGCATAATGAGTCTATTTCACAGGATTAAAAGGTTGGGATTGAAATAGTAAAGTTTATAAATTCTAACTAAGTCGATTATTGCTAATTGTGGTGGTGGAACAAAAAAATTATTTATAATGACATCTTTTATTATGTGCCCTGGTAATGGAATTTTTTTTATAAATTATTATTTTTTCAATAAGATTAATCAAATTTATGCATTCACATATTTACTATCTTACGTTATTATTTGACATGTTTATTTTATTACATCATGCGATAAATATAAGTATAATCTCTCAACTGTGTGATGTTCAAATACTTTCCAAAAAACAAAAACTATAAAAATTTCACAGTAAATAACTTGTATATTGACGATCGTATAGAATTGCACATTGATAAACAAAAAGAATTGTAAAACAAATCAATAACCAGCTTTTTATGTAAAAAATAAAACACTGGGTAAAACTTTCTTTAAAAAAAAAACTATTGATATTCAAAGTTTTTCTTTAATTCATACTCTGACGTCATTCCAAACTGATCAATAGTTTGACAAAAATAAGTTTTCCTTGAAATATTCAATTTAATTAAAGTTTCTCATGCTATTTCTGGTATGACAACAGCATCAGTATTAAAAGTAAATTGTAATGCTATTCAAATGGAAAGACAGTCGACAGATATGTTTGCAGATGTCGGTCCGGACATACGAAGAGACGGAGAAAAAGTACAAAATATAGGACTCTGATGTCTTACCTTTCCAACAAAAAAGAAATTTTAAGATCCGACGGATAGAAGCGATTTTAGAGGGGGCTACAGACGGACATCTACAGCATGCCAATACTTACTTTTCTATTTTCAAAAAATATCTATGGCGATTTAAAATAAAAAAAAAAGTTGGCTTAAATCCTATTATGGCCTATCTTGTTGTTAATATTCTTCATAAAATACTAATTTTAAGTCAAAATATTAACTTTAAGCATTGCTAAGTGTCCTTGAAAAAAAAAGCCTTTTAAACTAAGCAAAAATAAAGAACATCAAACAAACCATGAATCTTAGATTTAGAAGGTTTCTTCAGCAATTTTAATTGTTTTAACTTGTGTTTTACTTGGCGTCGATTAAAAAAAATCAGAAGCCTTAATACAAAAGAAATTGGTTTTCGTAATTAAAATGAAACTCTCAATTAAATTGAAATTGGATTGGCATTTAGTTTGGACATATTCCAGTTTTTTTTCCATAGCAGTTGTGAACGTAATTAAAATTTCAATAGTGTGCCTCAAATTCCTAAAACAAATTAAAAAATAAAACAACAGTTACTATGACGATAAATTTTGAGTTATAACAATGCCGAATTAATCTGGAAAATAAATTGAATAAACTTCCGTCAAGTTGTTGTTGAAATTACTCTATATTTTAGGTAGAAGGTATAGACCACTGAAAAATTTGGTGTAACTTTACTTAAGTTTTATGGAGCAACTATACACCAAATTTATTTAGTAAAGTTAGGGTTAATAAACAATATTTTCTTATAGAAAAAAGTTTACAGAATCGAATGATGTGCTTTTTGGTATTATAAATGGCGAAAGACGATCAGAAAAAAATCTAAAATGATGATGCCAAATTAACATTGGGACTGAAAGGGTTAAAAAATGATTTAAGCCTTTAGATGTCTCATTGGATAAATATGTCTCGTAGAAGTGACCTACTGGGGATTAGTCCATTTCTGTACACTCTGTGTACTTTGTACTCGTTGGTCTTCAAAGGCATTCACACATTAGGGAATCGTACTTTCGTTGCGTGACACAATCTGAAGCAAAAGGCTTTTCACACTTGAAACACAATATGAGATTATATCCTTTTAGAAAAGCGATACCTATCCTAAGACGTTCCTTGTTTCACGGTAAACTTCACACTCTCAAAAATGAGTTTTCTATATTCGCAACAGTTTCTTCGTTTTTAACAAACGTAACAAAATGCTCCGAGAAAACGTTTTGTCGTTTTAAGAAAATTACCATTTATTTTACACTTGTTGCCGAATACGAGTTTCGTCGAAAATATTTTCTTAGAAATATTTTGTCTGTCTTCTCGGTGGACCCTTTACAGGACTTGCATCGCAAGGGGATTTGCGCTGCAGAAGATGATATGATGAATAACTATAACATCAATTTGGGACTCCGGTACCTAACACAACTTTTTTTTATTCTTTGCACTTGCTGCGCCTGATTTTTTTTCTGGGTAAGTAACATCTATAAACACTAAAAAATTACACTGCAAATTTAAATTTCTCATTAAATTTTTACTTTTTTTCGAATTTCTACTCCTCTTCGGTTCCTCAATTTGGTGCAATCAAAAATTTATTAGATGTTCTTTATTAATATTCTAATAAAAGTATGCATTATAATTTTAATCAACACATGCTAAAGTTTTAGGGAAAAAATATTGACGAAAAAAGCACCGAAATTTCTTGGGAAAAAAAAAGGTTCTCTCTCTTTCATCTTTGAACATTGTATACGAGAATTCAAATGCAAAAACAAACAAAAGAATGCATATTTCATTAAAAATACTATTCTGTATTTAAATAAGTGAAGAAAGCATGGTAATTAGTTCAATGAGCACACACAATATGGTAATATTAATTAACCTTAGATTTTAATTAAAGCGTTATTGTAAAAATAAATCGTTTGCCTATTTTGTATTTGAATTGCTTTTCCATCCGATAAATTTGCATAAATCCTAGTTTCACAAGGTCATTTATTCGCCTTTAAAATTTTTTCCAGTGTCTTATTATGTTTTCGTACAATAAAACGAAAAAGTACAATTTTGTCAATTTCAAAATACTGGACCCCTTAACTAAATATTATTTTGAATATTAAAAATAGCCCGAGTTTAATGAAAGAAAATTTATGTCGCTCTTTAAATAAAACTTTTAATAGCTATAATTGTTCATTTTCATTAACTTTCTTTTACACTTTCACTTAATATTCTTTGTCGTATCGGCAAATAAAAAATATATATTTTTAGGTAAAATAATTATAGTACAAAGTTTAGGTTCAAAGTATATGTATCGGTTTTTAAATGTAGTAAAATGTCAAAGGATGTGACATCAATCTACTTATAATAACTTAAAAACAACAACCATAAGTCTTAGTACCCTTTTAAAACTCCATAACTTAATAATCCCCTTTCCATTTAGTTAATCTTACATATTCATTAAAGATACGTTATTAGAGGATTTTAGAAAATACCTTTTAGACCTTTTTTCTCAGTGAAACCTTATTCCACTCACGCGCTTTCTAATCTAATGGGCACGTTATATCACAATCATAAGTTAAAAGTCCCCCATTAAGTTTACATCCTACATGTTGCGCAAATTAAAAGACGTGATTAAGAGGTAGTTAGTTGGCTTGCATCTTTTATTTATTTCATAATATTTGTTAAAACAATCCTATACTCCGTGCCAACCTAACTTGGGTAAAAACAAACAGTAAAAAGGCAGGGAGAAAAGCGCGATTGGTCCGTTAGTTGGAAACTCGCGTAAGGTAATAGTTGCATACAAAATGATCGTAATACAATTTAACCAAAATACACTTTTCATTCCGATAAAATTGCGAAATTTTCTCAAATAACTTTTAATGTTTTAAACACATTTTCTGGATGGATTCCCAAATTATTTATGGGACTCTTTACATCCACGAAAGGATCTTCTCCACAGCATATTTCTATTTACCCAACTTAGGTTGGCAAGGAGTGAAGAAAAATATCTCGAATAGTGATTACGTTTTATATCATAATCCTTTATATTTAGGAGTCCTTTAAGCTTTTGGTTATTTGTGAGGAATTTCGTATTCCGGTAGGCGAATACCCGAAATTCCCCAAAATTCTAAAATTTTTACTATTACTTTAATCTTTTCCAAATTTGGCATAGTGATTTCAAATATCATGTTTAATACTATTTAGGCATTTTTTTATTTAAATATAATTTATTTTAAACGGTGTTTTTATACTAAAAAAAGAGGTTTGCGCTAACAAGTCTACCACATTGAATTTTCATCCTATGAACATCAATTTCTCCGTTCCATGTGTCAAATTCTCCGTTTTGAACTGATGCATGCAATGACCCTCTAGAGTTACATACAACTTACAAGAAAAGAAGTTTTTAAGAAAAATGTTATAAATAAACCACACAAAAAATTCGATTAACTTACACTTGGACATTTTTTTAAAAAAAACTTGTATATTTACACCAGATGTTAGAGGTTCATGACACAGATATGTATTGAAATAGCATCTGTAAAAAATTTCAGGTAAAATAATGTAAAACTTTTTATGCTAGAAGTGTTAGCGTGAAGTCCCTTTTTTTAGTTGAAAAACACCGTTAAAAAATAAATAAATTATATTTAAATAAAAAAAAATTGCCCAAAAAGCATTTTTCATTATATTTGAAATCAATATGCCAAATTTGGAAAAGATTAAAGCAATAGTAAAAATTTTAGAATTTTGGGTACTCGCCTACCTTAAGTTATTGTTGGGGCCTAGAACATGGATTTCATTATTATCGTGGCCGTCCATTAATGCCTTAAATATTCTTTAGGTCCTTGTATTAGGACTTATAGGTCTTAAATACTCTGAGGTTTACATAAGACGGAAATGCATGGCGAGAAATGTAAAATAATCCTCTTAAAAGTCGCCTAATTGATATGATACGTATAAACAAACCACACTGCATATTTCTAATGGGATTACTTTTCAGACCCCTCCAGAATCCGGTCAAGACTTTCGTGTAAAGGAAGCCTACTATGGATGTGGAAGACCCGTCTCAGGAAAATACGTGGACAACTAATGGGCTAAGAAATACATATAAAGGGTTTAGTACAAGTTTGTAAAAGCTTCTTTGTGCTACAGAAGTTTAAAGTTAAAGAATTCAATGAACATCAACAATCAAAAAAATACTTTTATTGCTGCATTTGCATTTTTGAATTTTGTCATGAAAGACCCTTGATGGTTTGATTTTTTACAGAGAACCCCGTTAACAGTAAGTTAATGTTACATTAGTTTCCTCCATTCAATACCAAATTTTGATTATACATTTTCTTTGCTAATTTTGATATACATATACTTATACGTATATGTATGGATCAACAAACACGTTAAATAACTTAGCTCTAATATCTGAAGTTAAACCTATTTATAAAGACTCGTTATATAAGTATTAAATTATACAAATAAGGATATGCAAACTCAATTCTTAGAAGAGTACAAAAATAAAACATAAATTGAAATTTAAAAATTACCAAGTCCGATTGATTTAATTGGAACGGTCAGAAATGGGCAGAAATATATGTTTGGTTTTTTGGGGACATTTTTTAAAACCTCCCCACAAACAGTTAACACATTAATTAGTTCCAAAATTGACCTGGTCCGATAGAAGAAGATCCTAATATCAGTTTTCAGCCTTTGATTACAGGCATCAATCAGTCATTTTTTCGGTAAAAAAAATGAAGTTGAACGAGTTTCAATACGATATTAGAATTCACAAAAAAAAATGTCAAACTTTTCAAAAAGTTCTTTCATTAGTTAATTTTACTCTGAAAAAAATATATTATAATACAATTTTAACAGAAAAATAACTAGGATTAAAGCTGAAAAATAAAAAAATTACTAAAAACTTATGTCCCGTATTAAGCATCTCTTCCCATCCAGTAATGGTCATTCAATGATTCCAACTCTCAGAAGGTTTGATATAAAAAAAATTAACAGAAAAAGGACATTTTATTAACCGATTAATAAAAATTACAAAACAAACGAAATTGAAAAGTAAAAAATATCATAACTAATGTCCCATCCTAAACACGAACCATTCTTCCCATCCAGTAATAAATAAGAAAATATGAATTCAAATTCCTATTTCTTGCACGAGTACAAAAATAGAAGAGATATTGAATATGAAATTTTAAAATCCAGATTGATTTAAACCAAACGGTCTAGAAAATGGGCAAAAATGTATGTTTTTTTCTGTGCATGTATTTTAAAAGTAATGTCTTTAAATCGCATATATGTTCAAAAAATCTAAATTATTTTCAAAAAGATGGTCCCCAAAAAATTTCAAACTTATAAAAGAATATCAATAAAAATTTATAATTAAAAAAATTGAAAAATTATGTTTGCTGCTAGAAGTACTGGTGCATAAAATACGGAAAAAGCCTATAAAAGTCTACACCTAATCAAACCTAAGGCTCAAGCAGAAAGAGAAAATATTGTTATCCAACAACAGAACAATCTAAGTTAAAACGTTACAATTATTAAAAACTGAAGGAACGCTTAACGATTTTGCGTGTCATCCTTGCTTAAGGGTCATGCTAATCTTCTCTGTATCGTTCCAATTTTATTATGTACTGCCGTAGTGAGTACTATATAAGTAAATAAAAACTATAACTTCCCATTCTAAGCGCGAAAAAATAGGATTATTCTAACTCATAAAAACAATCTAATAAAATTATTATAAGTAAATAAAAACTATAAAGTCGCATTCTAAGCGTGAACCATTCTTCCCATCCAGTAATGGTTATTCTAAAATATTAACGCTTGGAATGATAAATGTAAAACCAAAACGCGCACAGAAAAAAATAGAATTATTCTAATTTCTAAAAACAATCCAATAAGATATTGATATATAAATAAAAAATTATAAAGTCTCATCCTGAGAGCGCACCATTCTTCCCATCCAGTAATGGTCATTCTAAGATTCGAACGCTCAGAAAGTTGAATATAAAACAAAACCGCACAGAAAAAAAAGGATTATTCTAATGTATAAAAGCAATCTAATAAAATTATAATATCTAAAAAGAAATGGTAAAGTCCCATCCTTAGCGCGAATCATTCTTCCCATCCGGTTTTAGTCATTCTAAGCTTCTAGCGCTCGGAATGTTAAATGTAAAACAAAAAAAAATGACAAAAACAATAAATAGAAAAAAACATACAAAAAATAGGATTATTCAAATTTATAAAAACAATCTAATAAAATTATAATATATAAATAAAAACTATAAAATCGCATTCTAAGCGCGAATCATTCTTCCCATCCAGTAATGGTTATTCTAAGATATTAACGTTTGGAATGATAAATGTTAAACCAAAACGTGCACAGAAAAAATTGAATTATTCTAATTTCTAAAAACAATCCAATAAGATATTGATATGTATATAAAAAATTATAAAGTCTCATAATAAGGGCGAACCATTCTTCCCATCCAGTAATGGTCATTCTAAGATTCGAACGCTCAGAAAGTTGAATATAAAACAAAACCGCACACAGAAAAAAAAGGATTACTCTCATTTATAAAAGCAATCTAATAAAATTATAATATATAAAAAGAAATGATAAAGTCCCATCCTAAGCGCGAATCATTCTTCCCATCCGGTTTTAGTAATTTTAAGCTTCTAGCGCTCGGAATGTTAAATGTAAAACAAAAAAAAATGACAGTAACAATAAATAGAAAAAAACATACAAAAAATAGGATTATTCAAATTTATAAAAACAATCTAATGAAATTATAATATATAAATAAAAACTATAAAATCGCATTCTAAGCGCGAACCATTCTTCCCATCTAGTAATGGTCATTCTAAGATTCTAACACTCAGAATGTTAAATGTAAAACAAAAACGCATACAAAAAAATAGGATTATTCTTATTTATAAAAACAATCTAATAAAATTATAATATATAAATAGAAATTAGAACGTCCCATTCTAAGCGCGAACCATTCTTCCATTAATGGTCATTCTAAGATTCTTACGATCAGGATGTAAAATGTAAAACAAAAACGCACACAGAAAAAATAGGATTATTCTAATTTATAAAAAACAATCTAATAAAATTAAGTAAATAATTAAAGTAAATAAAAGTAAGCAATTAAAGTAAATAAAAACTATAAAGTCCCATTCTAAGCGCGAACTATTCCTCGAATCCAGTAATGGTATTTCTAAGATACTAACGCTCAGAATGTTAATTGTAAAACAAAAACGCGCCCAGTAAAAAAATAGGATTAATTAAACTTATAAAACAAACTAATAAAATTATATAATTAAAAATTATAATGTCCCACCCTAAGCTCGAACCATTCTTCCCATTCAGTAATGGTCATTCTAAGATTCTAACGCTCGTGATGTTAAATGTAAAACAAAAACGCACACAGAAAAAAATCGGATTATTCTTATTTATAAAAACAATCTAACAAGATTATAATATATAAATACAGTGGAGTCCCGCTTATCCGAAAGGTACAGGACCAAAATTGAGCAGCAAAATAAAAAAAAAATACTGCATATTTTGAGAAATAAATCCAACTTTGTAAGTACGTATTTTTTGTTTTTGTATTTATTTATGTGTATATACATTTCTTATTTTAACCGAAAGGCTCGGTGATTTTTTTTAATAAACCTATTTTTGGATAACTGGGATTCGGATAAACGGGACACTGTAAAAATTATAAGGTCCCATCCTAAGCGCGAACCATTCTTCCCTTCCAGTAATGGTCATTCTAAGATTCCAACGCTCGGAATGTTTAATGTAAAACCAAAACGCACACAGAAAAAAAATAGAACTATTCTAACTTATAAAAAAATCCAATAAAATTATAATATATAAATAAAAAACTATAAAGTTCCATCCTAAGCGCGAACCATTCTTCCCATCCAGTAATGGTCATTCTAAGATTCCAACGCTCGGAATGTTAAATGTAGAACCAAAACGCACACAGAAAAAAATAGAATTATTCTAACTTATAAAAACAATCTAATAAAATTACAATAGATAAAATTATAAAGTCCCATCCTAATCTCGAACCATTCTTCCCATCCAGTAATGGTCACTCTAAGATTCTAACGCTCAGGATGTTAAATGTAAAACAAAAACGCACACAGAAAAAAATAGGATTATTCTAATTTATAAAAACAACCTAATAAAACTATAATATATAAATACAGTGGAGTCCCGCTTATCCGAATGGTACGGGACCAAAATTGAGCAGCAAAAATAAGAAATAATAATTTCTTCATAATTTTATATAAGAAATAAATCCAACTTTATAAGTACGTAATTACTTTTTGTGTATTTATTTATGCGTATACATTTCTTATTTTAACCGAAAAGCTCGGGAAAACCGATTTTCGGATAACCGGAATTCGGATAAACGGGACTCTCCTGTAAAAATTAGGAAGTCCCATCCTAAGCGCGAACCATTCTTCCCATCCAGTAATGGTCATTCTAAGATTCCAACGCTTGGAATGTTGAATGTAAAACCAAAACGCACACAGAAAAAAAAGAATTTTTCTAGCTTATATAAACAATCCAATAAAATTATAATATATAAAATTATAAAGTCCCATCCTGAGCGCGAACCATTCTTCCCATCCAGTAATGATCAGTCTAAGATTCAGGGTGTTAAATGTAAAACAAAAAGGCCCACAGAAAAAATAGGATTATTCTAACTCATAAAAAAATCCTATAAAATTATAATATATATATATATGTAGAAATTATATAAAGTCCCATCCTAAGCGCGCACCATTCTTCCCTTCCAGTACTGGTCATTGGCAGAGCCCCCGAAACAGCGCGAAGCGAGAGGGAGCTCGCATCATCAGGCAGGCTACCCCCTCCGAGTCCCATTCTCAGTCGGCGCGCGCACCGAACGGGACGCAACTTCGCTTCTCCTCTCGCCGCCCGCCACCAGAGGTCCCGCGGCATCCAACATTACGAGGCTGACATTACGAGGCAGGCATTGGACGCGTTGCATGGAGCGCACCAGGAGGCACAACACCCGGAGGTCAGCTCTGGCGGCGGCTGCAACGGCGGTCAGCTGCTCGGACCAGTCTCGAACCCCGTCGCCGGACGCGATGGACAAGTCGGAAATGTATGAGAACTTCCAGGCTTGGGCTCTCAAGACCTATGGGGACAGCGCCAAGACGAAGACAGTCACCCGAAGGAAGTACAGCAGGATCTTGAAGATCCTGAAAGGAGAGGAGCAGACCAATGCTGAGAACTCGAAGTTTAGATTTTGGGTGAAGGCCAAGGGGTTCAGAGTTGGCCCTCCCGCGGGACATGCGTCTTCAGCCAAGCCTGGGGAGCAAGTCCTCTACATCCCTTGCTCCAAAGTTCCGGTAAGTTTCATTTTTTAAGTGCTCCGATTGTCAATCAATTCACAATTGGTTTTTTCCCATTGTTTACCAGTTAGGACCAATTGCCAACTGGTTAAGACCAATGCTATATCGATGCGTCAATTGCCAACCACTTTAGACCATTGACTGATTTGGTGCAGAAGTCAATTGAACTAACTTATTTTATCTGAATTAACAGCAAAAGTTTTTAAAAAAAAATAACATTGAATTTTACGGTTTCTTAAAGTTTTTGAATTAAAATATATTTTATAAATTATATTTTCCTTAGTTTAAGTATTTAAAATAATTTTTTCTCAATAACTAGTTCAAATAATTTTTATTTCGTTCAATTTTGTTTTTTCTTATTTAAAATAAAAATTGTATCGAAATAAATCGCTTTTTTTTGTCAGCTACTTCAGAGTTTTGGGACACTTTTGATTTTTAATTCTTTAACTTTATTTAACGTTTTAAAGTTCAGCTAAGATTTTTCTTCATAGGAAATATTATAATTTGTTTGATAATATGATACTTGCAATAAAATTTCAAGTAAATTTTACATTTTTAAAAAAGTTAAACGTCATGAAATCCGAATTTTATGTAAATGAACACTTCGTTTTAACTACATGAAACAGTAATTTATTTTCCGTTTTCTTTTGCTAGTTTAAAATATGTTTATAAAATAAAGACTAAAGTGTTAATTAAATTCAAAATAAAAAGAGAAATAACTGAAGACAATTAAACCATTTAGCAAAAAAACGATACACTGCTCTTAAAACAAATTCAAATGGTTTCAGTTAATGCAAAAGTCTTCTATTTTTCAATTCTAAACAAAACAAAAACTACCAACAATGACAACATAATGAAACTAAGAAAAACCTAAAACCATTGAACCTAGATTGAAGTCCCCCTTACTTTATCGCAACAAATCCAGACCAGTGTATCGCAATAGATTGACCAAATTCCTTTTAAATTATCTCGTGCGATGTGTCATTATGAGTTTTACGATAAAAGTCCGAGAATTTCTTCGCAAGCTTTTCCGTTGTAGACGACTTCTAGTATGCAACAAGTGTTCTGCTATGCGCGCTACGGTATTATGTCTTCCGTTCGCAACTACAGAAAACTTCCATTGATTGATTTTATGCGATATATCGTACAGTTTATAATTTAATTATTTTGTCTTCGATGGTATATTTTTTCCGGAAATATGATAATTAAGTAAAAATAATATGTATTTTTTAAATTTCGAAAAACATTATTTTCTTAGTTTATTTTTAGATTTAATTCAAAAAAATTAATTCATAAAAAATAAATCATCAATGTTATGTTTAGGATATAGTTTTGATTGTAGAAGATAAGCACAATTCATTGTTTTATAAAATTCATGGAATATCTTATTTTGTTTTCTAAACTTTTTTCTTGTTTAGCTCTTAATTTTGTTTATGTTACTTTTCAATTTTATTAGTAATACTTTTTCTTACATGATTTTATAGAAACAAAATTATTGACATTGGTTTTATGGTTCGCGATGCATTTATGCCTTAAAAATACCATTAAATGCCTTTAACAAATATTGGTTTGCGGAAACAATGAAAATCAACAAAACATTTGAAAAACTAAAATAAGGGGGATAGAATATTTGGAGATTTTCAAAAAGATTTTTTTAATAAGTTCAGTTTGCGAATTTTATTAAAATGAAATCTGGCGTAACTCCACTTTTGATACTTATTTTCTTCTTATAACTCCATAATAACATAGCAATTAAGAAAAACATTGAATTAATTAACATTTTAATTTAGTTGGAAGTGTTTTAAAATGTACTTGACATAATAACTAAGCTAGTAGTGTCTTAAAACGTATTAAAGATTTGATTGCTACGTTGAATACTGAAGACTGTTCAAATTACTTTTTCTTCCAAAAGAAGTTTGGAATCTTTAAACAAAAATTTAAAATTATTTATCGAAGATTTTACTTTTAAACACAGTAAAAGTTGCTTTCTTTCAAAGTTTTTATAATTTATTTTGTTAAAAAAATCATTTTTATTACTGCAATGTTTATTTCGAAACATTTTTTTTAATTGTGATTATTCCTAAACTGTATTTATCTAAATCATCAGTCGTCAAAACTCGATTGCATTGTTGTTCTCAAAGTACATAACTGTTTCGTAATCAAACTAATAAAATGGATGTTTTAATTATGCGTACCTTTAAATACTAATATAATAATAGATATTTTTTAAATTTATTTTATTAAAAAAAAATTTTATTACTGCAATGTTTATTTCAAAACTTTTTTTTTAATTTTAATAATTCCTAAACTGTCTTTCTCTAAATCATAAGTCGTCAAAACTCGATTTCATTGTTGTTCTCAAATTACATAACTGTTTCGTAATCAAGCTAATAAAATGAAGTTTTAATTATGCGTACCTTTTAATTACCAAGTTTAGAAACTATCCTGGGTTGTATTTTTTTGGTGTTCATAAATTTAACCTCTTAAGACCCGAACAAAATCCTACAGTTATATTCTTAATCTAAACATAATTTTCATACAAATATATGATAAAAAGTATGTGTTGCAAAGAATTAAACAAAAAATTATGTTTAATAGCTACTTAGAGACACGCCTTAAATTCTAAAAGTATATTTTTGTGCTATAAATGCAACAAAAGGCCGGATCACTTATTTAGAGTTAACAGACTATTTTAAACTTATTTTTAATGCAAAATGCCTTGAAAATTAACTGCTAAAATAACTTTTTGAAAAGTTTGAAAAATATGTAAATAATTTTTTTAAGAACTCTAATTTTGTCTTGATCCTCGTACAGTTTTATTTTTGTATAAATAAACGACTGATATCCGTAATCAAAGGCTGAAAACTGATATTTGAATCTTTTTCTATCGGACCAGGTCAATTTCGGAACTAATTAACGTGTTAATTGTTTGTGGGAAGGTTTTAAAAAATGTCCCCAAATGGGGGCACCAGATCGCAATAGGTAAAAGGATAAAAGGGTATACACACAAAAGTGGGAAAGAGTAATGTTTCATTCAATAATAAATAGTTTATAAAATTGAGGTAACAATAAAAGATGCAATAAATTTAATTTTCAATGACATTGCAATAACATTTGTATTCAAACCTCCGTTTTTCCAATTTTAATATTTAAAGTCTCCTGATCTAAAAATCATGAATCCTAAAAAAGTGTAGCCTCTGTAATTATTTAAATCAGATTCTAAAAATACCTGATTTCTGAATCTTTCTGAAGGGGTGAATTTTCATGGGAAGAAAAGTAGAATCGATATTGCAAAGCGATTTCTCTCGTTTTCAGAAAACAGCTTTACATTTTTTTTTATCTGAAAGCAAGTTTCGCCTTACAATTCCATTTTTTAAAAAGAAAACATGGCGATTTCTGTTTCGTTATTTACATTTTTATCTTGAGGTTATACTTTTTCATATAAATTTCATTTACATAAGATATGGCGAATCATGTTTCAGCTTGTTTACGTATTTATTTGGATGTTTTAATTTTTGTTTTCAAATTTCGTTTGCATAACGATAAAACGAATCATTTTCGATTACTCTTATTTTTTGTACATTTTTTTCAGAAATGATATTTTTATATCAATACTACGATTTTGGTTTATTTATTTTGCCCTCATTTCACTATATTTATTTAAAAACGAGAATATTCATGTTTTCTTTTTTTTTTTCGAATATTTGATTATGTTCTTTCATAATTTCGAATGTGTTAAGTGCTCAACAACTCATATTTAACCGATTTCTAGCTAGTGCCTTTTCATGAATTCCATACTTAAACATAGCTCATAGTTTTGAAATATTTTTAAGAAATGTGTTATCGCTATACAAAATCAAAAATTGGATAACCTCCTCATTCCTTATAATATGCGAGTCGTAGTTCCCAAGTTTCCTAATTAACCCTTTAATTTAAAAAAACTGGCAAAATTGATATTATATAACAATATTGATACACAGGATATTTTTTAATTATGAAACATGGAGTAATGTTGATTGTATGAAAAAGTGCAAACTTGAAAAGAATTTAACGTAAATTGGTAGACCCATAAACAAATATGATATCATATAATAGTTGTTCTTCAAAACTGGCAAAACTGATATTATGTTACAATATTGATACACAAGATATTTTTTAATTATGAAACATGAAGTAATGTTTAATTTATGAAAAAATGCTTACTAGAAATTAATTTAACATAAATTATTAGGCCCTTAAACAAATATGAAATCATATAAGAGTTGTTCTTCAAAACTGGCAAAACTGATATTATATTACAATATTGATTCACAAGATATTATTTAATTGTGAAACATGGAGTAATGTCGAATTTATGAAAAAGTATTAACTATAATTTAATTTAATATAATTTGTTAGGTCCTTAACAAATATGAAATCATATAAGAGTTGTTCTTTTGAAATTGTGTGTGCTAGGTCATAAATATTTATAAAGCTAATATAGTTTGAAATTACGAGATATTTACTCCAAAACATACCTTATGTAGCCTTTACAGTTACGATTACTCTTATTTTTTGTACATTTTTTTCAGAAATGATATTTTTATATCAATACTACGATTTTGGTTTATTTATTTTGCCCTCATTTCACTATATTTATTTAAAAACGAGAATATTCATGTTTTCTTTTTTTTTCGAATATTTGATTATGTTCTTTCATAATTTCGAATGTGTTAAGTGCTCAACAACTCATATTTAACCGATTTCTAGCTAGTGCCTTTTCATGAATTCCATACTTAAACATAGCTCATAGTTTTGAAATATTTTTAAGAAATGTGTTATCGCTATACAAAATCAAAAATTGGATAACCTCCTCATTCCTTATAATATGCGAGTCGTAGTTCCCAAGTTTCCTAATTAACCCTTTAATTTAAAAAAACTGGCAAAATTGATATTATATAACAATATTGATACACAGGATATTTTTTAATTATGAAACATGGAGTAATGTTGATTGTATGAAAAAGTGCAAACTTGAAAAGAATTTAACGTAAATTGGTAGACCCATAAACAAATATGATATCATATAATAGTTGTTCTTCAAAACTGGCAAAACTGATATTATGTTACAATATTGATACACAAGATATTTTTTAATTATGAAACATGAAGTAATGTTTAATTTATGAAAAAATGCTTACTAGAAATTAATTTAACATAAATTATTAGGCCCTTAAACAAATATGAAATCATATAAGAGTTGTTCTTCAAAACTGGCAAAACTGATATTATATTACAATATTGATTCACAAGATATTATTTAATTGTGAAACATGGAGTAATGTCGAATTTATGAAAAAGTATTAACTATAATTTAATTTAATATAATTTGTTAGGTCCTTAACAAATATGAAATCATATAAGAGTTGTTCTTTTGAAATTGTGTGTGCTAGGTCATGAATATTTATAAAGCTAATATAGTTTGAAATTACGAGATATTTACTCCAAAACATACCTTATGTAGCCTTTACAGTTACTGTTGCAGGCATTACAATGACGTGGTTTCAAACAACCAATTCAAATTGGGTTCAAAATTTATTTCAAAATATTTAGCTTAGATGTTATCAAAAATGTATAAATCGCAAAGTCGTCTTTCATTGTAGCATTTATAAATTAACGCATATTAGAATAATTGTTATACTTTTTCAGTTATTGTACAAGTATCGGATAAATTTGCATTAGTTAAAAAACATTGTGTTTAAAGTTTTCAAACATCATATTTTGTTTTATTTATGTTATCCTTAACAGATGTTAGTCTAAAATGTACACTTTTTCAACTTTTTTCCAAAAAAAAAACTACTACAGATTTGTAACAATAGAAAGTCAAATAACATTGAAAGCCACAGCAATTAATATGCATTTGAATCACTTAATAATCGCGACTGAAATCTATTAAATGTGTTTTCGAAAGTGCTAACGCTAAGATTAAGGAGTTAGCTGCCTTATTGATTCTTCAATGAATAAACATTTATTCAATCTAAATGTTTAATGCTCAAATGTTAAGTCATATTTTGCGACATGTCTGACTAAATATTTCGCAT
Organism: Hylyphantes graminicola; assembly: GCA_023701765.1. Taxonomy (NCBI): domain Eukaryota; kingdom Metazoa; phylum Arthropoda; class Arachnida; order Araneae; family Linyphiidae; genus Hylyphantes; species Hylyphantes graminicola. Next base: position 4,495,828 of record CM043123.1, read on the forward strand.
TATTTAGTCAGGAAAATTTGGTTATTCAATTATTTGTTCTGGAATAAATCAGTTTCCCCAGCCAAAGAATAAAAGAAGTTTAGTTCAATACCGCAATTATGTTGCGCTAAAATTTGCTACCTTAGATATGTTTGGTTTTATACAAAGCTGTAACTTTGTGTGTAAAGATATGTGCAGTAAGTAATTTTAAATTATGCATTCAATAATAAAATATCATATTATCTATTTATAGTATTATTGTTAGAACTCCTTTTAATTGCAATAAATATTAATTACTTTTTTTAGTTGCAAGTAATTTATTCGTACAATTTTCTTGACAAAGAAAATTAAAAATTAAAAAAACTTTAAAAATAGGTATTCTTTTTTAGTGACTATTTTAAATTAAGGGGATACGGTACGCAAAAATTTTTTTTAGAAATAATAACTTAAACTTGTAAATTATAGTATTTTTATTAGATGTTTACTCTAAATAAAAATTTCCCATCAATAAAAATGAATATTTACAAGTCAAAGTATTCAATTTTTTTTTTAAACGCTACTTCTCTTTTAATTTTGAGAATAATTCCACCAAACTTTTATAGTTAGTTTTTAGAACTATTTGTTCGAGAACTGTGCATGGATCATGTGGAACTGTGCATGGATCAATGTGAGCAACATTGAAAAAGTAACATTCATCTATACTGAAAATCTCAAAAAAATCACACACAAAAATTCAAATTATTGAATTCAACATTAAAAATAATAACTAGACGTAGTACACCTTATTCCATGCAAAATTTTGCGCATCATTCATATTTGCGCACCATTCACACAGGTTCAAACTTTTCAAAATTCTAACCTAATTAGCAGAAAAGCCCTGTGGATTTATTAAACACAAGAATTGCAAAAACGCGAAACAGAGAAAACAGGTTGAAAGCAGACGAAATACGGTTCACACTTCAAAGAATGACTCCAGAAAATATTTATTTACTTTTTTTCTACAAAAGATATCATTATGAACTTTTAGTAAATGTTCAGAAAGATATTGTGAATAATAAAAACTGAAAAATCTATATTTGACCAATTTTTGGGTAGCGTATCCCCTTAATCATCAAATCTGCATTCGAAACTAACTAATCAAATAAAAAAGCTAAATACTAAAAACTAAAATACACTGACAAAAATTTAGAAATACGGGAAGTGACCGTTGAGGCTCTTTTGTGGTCTAGTGGTTAAGGCGTTTGCCTTGAGATTAAACTACCTCAGGACTGCATAGGTTCGAATCCAACCTACTTCCAGTCATCCTATAAAACGGATATGTAATGAAAACTAGTAGAAGAATATCTTTTGGAAGCGCTTACAAATATTTCTGAATATTATAAAAAGAGGTTTCCGAAATTCTCGGAAAAGTTTCAAGAAATTGCATACACCGAAGCGCTGTGCCATACATTCAGAAACTTTTCTTATATTTTACTGTGTAGTTGAAAAAATTAATTAAATATTGAATTAACATTTTACTTCTTACTCCCTAAAAACTTTCTTTCAACACCTGCAGTTTCCATTATATAGTTAAAAATCCGTTATAAATTTTTGACTTTTATACATAAAAGCTAAATATATTTGAAATATCAAAATAAATTTAAAATGAAACAAATCTCTTAAAATGTTCTCTTCCAATATACTTTCATTGTTCATTATTATACTTTTCTTACGTTTCCTTAAATAGTTTCGACTCTCTTGAGTAATATAACTATATTTCTTTCTTAACTCTTCCCAAACGCGAATTATCATTTATCTATTATTTTTATATTAAAAACCCAAAATAAAAAAATCCTGATTATCCTTTTAAAATATTTTTTTCACATCAGATAACTTTCCTAATCGCAGATTCTAAATGTTAGTTTAACCATCTTCTTTCTGTCATTGTCAAAAGAATACAAATAATGGTTTTATAAGCTTATGTTTAAAATACTTCTAATCCCATTGATTACTTAAAGTTTCCTTGATTTAAATTACGAATCATTTAAATATTCATGATTTTTTTCTCAATGCCCCCACCTCTTTTTTTCCAAAACTTAATTTAGGTTTTTGTAATTCAGTCGAGTCCCGCTTATCCGAAAAGTACGGGACCAAAATTGAGCAGCAAAAATAAAAAAAATACTGTACATTTTGAGAAATAATTTCTTATTTTAACCGAAAAAAGCTGGGGATTTTTTTTGATAAATTAGGATAAATTTAGGATAGATTTAGTTAAATTAGGATAAATTTAGGATTCTAATTTAGGATAATCGGTATTCGGATAAACAGGACTACTGTATTTTCAAAAACACAAATAACATGTGAGGGCTTTATGCAAAGAGTACATTTTCCCATTTTTTATTTCTATTTCATTAGTATTTTTAATTGAGTTAAAGATATAGAATTAGATAAATTTTGGTTTTCTACTCTTAAACTCAAATTTCACACCAATGCAAATCCTTAGCGGTTTATTCTCCACGATCCCTGATACTCAATTTCCTCAACTTCGGCATGCAACTAAAGCCTCGAATAGTCTTCTATTATCATTTACCACACAGGTTTTATTTATAGATATTTTTCAAAAAATAACACCTTGAAAATCTGAATGAAATAATATTTGATGAAAACAAATTTACACTTAGGGCAATTAGCCCATAGCACACTTGGTCCTGGAAACGTATCCAAAATAACTTGGCAGCCCTAAACAGTTGAGATATTATCAATTTGAATTTCTCAGTTAATCTTACTCAACTTTGATTTGCATCATGGGCACTATCAATCCGGTGTCAGGTAGAAATTTGCAAATTGAAATGACATTCGTTAAAATTAAATTAAGAAGTAATGCTGCAGTGAAAACAAATATACATTTTAACTTATTCCATAGAAGAAAGAAAAAAATAGTACTGTTTAAAAAATATATATTGAAAAATATTAGCAGTTAAAAACAATGAAGCTATCATCAGCTTGTTTTTACCGATCATTTTCGTCAAGTTTATTTGAAGATTGAGAAATTTTGATTTGGTTTCAGTCCAAAATTTAAAAATTAAAGTAAAATTGGCCAAAGGTAGTTAAAAAAGTAAACATTCAGTAAAAACAAATTTACACTTTTACTTATCAATCGATTGGGAATCGGAGCACTCGTCATCAGATTAATTGAACGATCAATTTCTCAAGTTTAATTTAAAACTTGAGAATGTTCAAATTTACAAATTTAAAAAAATTAATTGAAATTAAATTTTAAAAATAATTAGTGAGAATTACACTTTTTTGCTGATACCTCTATTGGAAATATACTTTAAAAAACAACGAAGCCTTCATCAGTATGTTTTCAACAATAAACTTTATCAAGTTTTAAAAATTATTTTCATCCGTTGATTTTAAAAATCTCTCTTTTTTAAGTTTAATTTGCGGCTTGAGCACTTTCTGCCAATATCAGGCCGCATCGGGTTCATTTAAAAAAATCAAAATGATTCAGTGAAAATCAATTCACTCTTTTACCTATCCCTTAAAAACAATGCAGCCATCATGAGTTTTTTTTACAACAATAAACTTCCTCAAGTTTTAAAAATTATTTTTTCATCCGTTTGTTTTAACAACCTCTCTTCTTTAGTTTAATTCGCAGATTGAGCACTTTCTGTCAAGTTCAGGCCGCATCGGGTTCATTTTTTTTAAATCAAAATCATTCAGTGAAAATCAATTTACTCTTTTACTTATCCCTTAAAAGCAATGCAGTTACCATAAGTTTATCTTTAACAATAAACTTCCTCAAGTTTAAAATAAAGTCATCCGTTTATTTTAGCAATCTCTTTTTTTTATTTATTTATTTATTTATTTGAGACAAAACAGACCTTTCGGTCCCATTACATTGCCCGATATAAACAAGAATATACAACACCACCAGCAAAAGAACACAATAAACAATGCATACAATAAAAACTACAAAATTAAGGACATTCAAACTCTCTTAAAGACTGGAAAAGACATAAAAAAAATATCCAAATGATCTGTATACAAATTATAAAATGAGCAAAATTTATTTAAATAAAAAATTTCATCAGTAACAGTTCTTATATTAGTTCCACAAAATTTTAAAGCTTTATTTCTTGCAGACTGTCTAGGAACCCTTACAAAAATACCCTGGATTAAAGTATTACTGTCTATGCCCTTATTTAAAAGTTTATGAAGAAATAGCATTAACAAAAATTTACGCCTTGATTGCAGCTTTTGAATTTTAAAATTTTCTCTCAAAATATTTGTTGACATGTAAGTGTTACAATAACCATTTTCCGTGAAAAACAGGTGTCTTAAGAAAATATTCGGAATTTTTTCAATAATTTTAGTATAAAAATCATCGTGGGGATCCCAAACTATACACGCATAAAGTTAAAGTTTAATTGCAGCTTGAGCACTTTCGCATCTGGTTCATGTAAAAAATCATTCTATGAAAACAAATTTCCACTTTTACCTATCCCTTAAAAACAATGCATCTTTTAACGATCAACTTCCTCAAGTTTAATTCGCAAGTTGATCACGTCAGGTAGATGTAGCACAGGTGGATCAAAGATGGCCTCGTGAGCTCTTCAGGAAAGCTGTCTTGCCAGGCCCACGTGTTGCGAGGCGCCCGGCGCAGGCGCAGTGCGCGCGATCGATCGCAACGTCCCGTTCAGAGAAACTTAGCGCGCGTCTGCCGGCGAAAGTTTTCTTCGACTATCCCGTTGAGAAAAAGAAACTTGGTTGCGTTAGGCTTAATGTCTTAGGGTCTGCTTGCGGCTTTCGAAGTTGTTGTCAGACCATTGCAGCTAATGCAATAGTTTCAAATAGTAATTTCTGACGATATATTGCTTTTGATATCCCGTGGAGAAGAAAAAACTCGGGGTTGGTTGCGTTAGGTAAAATTTCTTTGTGTCTGTTTGCGGCGTCGAAGTGATACAACTTATGGCAATTAGCCCGTTCGCTTGTGGCGAATTCCCAGAGAGCTAATTCAACAGCTTTGTAGTTATAACTTCGGCTTAAATATTGCTTTGCCTATGAGAAAAAGAAACTCGGTTGCGTTAGGCATAATGTCTCAGTGTCTATTTGCGCCTTGCGAAGTGATGATCAGTCCATTAGAGCTAATGCAATAGTTTTGAAATCCTAACTCTTAAAAAAAAGAGATTTTTTTACTATTCCGTTCGGAAGAAGAAACTCGAAGTTGGTTGAGTTAGGTATAATTTCTCTGTGTCTGTTTGCGCCTTGTGAAGTGATGGGCAGTCCATTAAAGCTAATGCAATAGTTTTGAAATCCTAACTTCTTCCAAAAAAAAAAATGAGTATCCTGTGGAGAAAAAGGAACTTTGAGTTGCTTGCGTTAGATATAATGCCTCTTTGACTGCTTGCGGCTTCAAATGGGATATGTTGCTAAGGCATTTTAAAAATTAATAATAATAACAAGATACTTTTCCCTTAAACTCGTTTTATTTTGCTGCTATGACGATTATCTTAACGGGTGCAAAAGATAACAGAGCAAAGCAATACAAATACAAATGCAAAAATTGTCGACCAACAACAGGCCAGAGGCCCAGCAAGGTTGGTCCAAAATATATCTAATTCCTTACCAGTTTCCAGTACCTATCGAGAGTCTTCTTAAAATCTTCCCCTCTCTTCGAATACACAACGTATTCTGGTATCGCAAAAAATAAAAATAATATAGCAATAACATGAAAAAATAATGTTTCCTTACCTCCCTTCTAAAGCATGATTATGTTTAAGTTATTACTTCAAACTGAATGCATTAGGTACATGTTGGACTGACCATCTCTCTTAATGCAAACAATCTACACAATACAGCAAAAGATAAATCGCTCGAATTGCTTTGTAGAAATTCTTTGTAAAATTAATGTCATTTTTTAACATGCATTTTTACATTGTGTAAATAATTCGCGCATTTACTTTTAACAGGCGCATTTACTTTTAATCCGATAATAATGACAATTATTGAGGGGGAAATCTATTTAATTTATTAAATAACTTAATTAAAAAATTAATTTAATTAATTAATTAACTTTTAAAATTCAATTTAAATAATTAACTAACTTTCAAAATTCAGTTTAAATAACTAACTAAATTATATAAAATATTTTTAAACTTTAATTGATCAAAAAAGATTAAATATGACAAATTAAATTAAGTAAAAATAATTAAATTAGTTGAACATTTTTTTTCTTACGACACTTATATCGATGCTTAAAATTGATTGTTCTCATATCTAAACTCATTGGTTGCTCCAGTTAAATGCAAAGTTAATTCAACCGATCTATATGGTAACTTGAAAATGATCTAGTCTAGTTGGCAATGTTTTCAACCCTTTAATGCATATTGCTGCCATATGGCAACAAGCAACATAATCAACTTTATTCTAATTAAGTAGAGCTCCTTCTCGACAAATCTGTGGGTTTTTTTTTTTCATTTATTACATTTCATTTTGAAGTTTTAGGTACTAATAATCCTCATAGATGACAGTAGTAAAAGTGTATTCAAAATTAAAGAGTGAAGTTATTAACTGTTGCGAAATTACGTCTTTGGCAGTATATACAAAGTATAATAATATTAGTAATAAATACAAATAAAATGTTTCGAAAAAATAATTATAATTCAAGAGGGTTATTTTAAAATAAATTTAGTAGTTTTCTGGTCATTCTTTTCAAAATTGTAATGATGTAGTTGGTTTTTGCCATATGGCAAAAAAAAATTTAATTTAAATTATTTAAATTCCAAATGCAGTTCACTTTTTTCAGTGATTTCCCCAATGTATGAGGATTAAAGAAACAAATATATTTTTTCGGGATGAAAAAATATCAGCATTACAGAGTCCGCTTCTCGATTTCTCCATAAAATATATGAGGGTGTAATGAATCTCCGTTTCTTAAAACACTGTGTAAACAAACTACACAAAATTACAATCAACAATTCAGAGAAGATCGTATACTTTGATGAAGGTTTGAAGAAACAACTTAAAACTTTGGGGGGGGGGGGTTATATCAAATGGTGTACTTTTTTTAGATACGTTCGTTTAATTCTATTCACGACTGGAGCTGAAGACGGTGATTTAACCGTCTCAGCGAAACATGTCATCTTTACAAAATAGGCTATTTGAGTCGAGTTTGAGGCTGTCTCCTTTCAAGACTGCTATGTAAGATCTTTTACTTCAAATAGATCCCTGATACAGTTCCAAAGTAAACGTTAAAAAAATGATAGAAAGTAGCGTTTTGACGTCTTTCTTTAGATCAGAATTCTGAAAAGTAAAAAAGATGCGAATGTAGGGGAGAGCAGGGGAATCCCGAGACCTCGGGTAATGCCGCCACCCCTTGTATCTCGCCAACGGTGTATGTGGGAGGGGGGCTGTGAGCGCTGACCTGTAGCAGGAAACAAAGTAATTTGTAGTATAGACGCTAATGGTCGTGCGGTGAGTTGGTGTAAAGTTATTTAAAAAATACGGTTTTTAGTGATTTTCATCTAATCTTGAGCCTTCTGAAATTAAGCGATAAGTGACTGCTATCTCTAAGTTAGATAAATCAGTTATATATTAATTAAAAGAGTAATTATTTGGCTATTTTATCACGTCGTTAGTTTGGACGCTAGGCAAACTACCTTTCTTTAAACAAGCCGTCTATGCCATTTGGTCTTACAGGGGTAATGCCGCCACATCACTCTGGGGTAATGCCGCCACATGCAAAAGGATGGCGGCATAATCCGTAAAATAGAAATTTCATGTATTGGCCCTACAACCTATTAGTTTTCGTTAGAGATGCCACGTATCCGAAAAAGAATAACTGAACTGGTCAAATAGACCAACGAAACTTAAAAAAAAAAACCTGCATAGTTAGTTGCACATAGAAAGTTAATAAAAGAGCTGTACCCTGTACAATTAACCATTTCAAAGTTAATTAAACCTATTTTAGTTCTATATGTATTGCTTTATAATGTAATTTTCCGTTATATATAGATTATTTGCTTTGTTTATTGATGTGGCGGCACAACCCCAGTGGTGTGGCGGCATTACCCCAGATACCGGGGTAATCCCGCCACTGTGCGAGCTTTAGAAAAATACAATTTTATTCAGTTTCTATTAAAGATTTAAATTTTAAAAATTACCACAAGATAGGTTATGAACTGTAGTATGCTATGCTCATTACAATTTACATTAATTGCAACACAATTCTGCATGAAAATTCAATTTCCCTTAAGGTGGCGCCATTCCCCTTCTCTCCCCTATACCACATGGGCAAATTAAAACAGTTTATAATCGTAAAAAAATCTGCTTCGCATTTCTGGCGTCTTTAGTGCTTCAAAAAATAACTTTGAAAATATAACTATTTTCCTATGTATAAGCTGATACACAAAATATCCAAAAAACACTTTTCAGTCCATTAGCTCACATATTTTCCTAAAATTTAGATACTCGTTTTAAGAGAGAAAATAGTAAAGCAGTTCCATTAATTAAGAATTTTTACTTTAATCTTATAACGGAAAAATTAAAGTTCGCAACTTTTCTTAACTTATTTTTGTTTTCTAACATTTTATTTACAACTATCGGCTTTAAGTTGACACAAGTTCAAAAGCAAAATTATCTACAGATAAATTTCACATCAAATGACACCATAACTAGCATCATAATTTAAAAAAGTTTACTAATTTAATAAGATTAGTAAATGTCAGAGTACAGACTGATCAGATTTGTTTCAGTGATTAACATTTCAACTGTGAAATCATCATTAAATTTTCACAAATCATGTTTTATTTGTTTTTGTTTGAGAAAAACTATAAAAAATTGAAGCAGAAAGTATTTTCTTAATTTTTATAGCTAAATAGTTGAGTTACAAACTAATCTGTACTGCGAAATGCAATACTTCAGGTCACCTTACGCAAAAGGTTAAAACTCGTCATTTCGGAGAATATGAACATGGTCAATCCATTTATATTTAATATGTTAGGAATAACTAACTACAAGTTTAGTTCAAGAAATATTAACGCCATAATTCTATCTAACAAACCTGTTTTGGATGACCACTACAATGATGATAAATTTCGACAATTTGAAAGTTGTCATTGGGACAAGTTTTGAACACGCTGGAGTTATTAAGTTTGAAATGCCACCATTATTTTGACAAAATGTCCACCTCAAATGTATTTCATCTAAACGACATAATTTGAAAACTATGATGTCAATTTTATTCATCCAATGACTTTTAAGTAATTTTCTCAGCTGCTTTGTTTGACTGTTCAAGGCTTTTGCAGACTCGGCATATTCCCATGAACTGAGTGCCATTTTTGTGGCAACATCTAGACGGATCTCGCTACAAAGTTCATAATGAATATGAGTTCTCTGTGTATGTTATGTATTAAAGTATGCCGTGATTGAATGTTGACGAGAGAACCCAATTTATGGGTACTCAGAAGATCTTTTACACGGGCAGCATACAGTGTCCAAAACACACACTGTACAAATGTATATATCAATTATCTTTTTGTTATTAATTGAAATAATTCGATCAAATTATCACTAAAACAAATGTAATTCCAGAAATACCAAACACGAAAACAATATCGCTGTAACTGCTACAACTTATGACATAGACATAAAAATTTTAAGTTAAAAATGGTATTATTATTCAAAAAATTGATTAAACAGTTTAAAAAAAGTAAATGAAACGTGAAACATGAAAAAGAAACTTCATTTAAGAAAATTCATAGTTATAATTTTATTAAATTTAATTTTAACTAATATTATAACCATTATAATTTTAAATTAAAAACAGTATTATTATTCAAAAATTGATTGAACAGTTTTAAAAAAGTAAGTGAAACGTGACACATGAAAAGAAACTTCATTTAAGAATATTCATAGTTATATTTTTTTTAAATTTAATCTTAATTGAAATTATAATCATTATAATTTTAAATTAAAAACAGTATTATTTTTCAAAAATTGACTGAGCAATTTATAAAAGTAAGTGATACGTGACTTATAAAAAAGAAACTTCATGGACGAAAATTCATAGTTCGCTGGTAAAGCAATTTTGTTTCTTAGAAGTTTTAGTTAAAGTATCATTTTCCTAACCAGAAAGACCTTATAGAGGTTATTTTTTAAAAAAAGTTATTCAATTTTTTTTAATCTAATTTTTTTTTCTATTAAAAAAAGGTAAATAACGTTTTAAAAAAAAAATAACCTCTAAAAGCACAACCTTATTGGTGTTTTATGAATTTTAAAAAACCGCATCAAAATATTCCTATAATTTCATTGCTTTTTTTTTCGGAACAAAAGCCATTTTTTCCCCATAGACTTACCATTAGCAAGCCCGACCGAAGGAGGAATGGGTATGGGGGTGATGAGCAGCCTTAACGTAACAGGCTGCAATCATAAACACTAGGCCACCCGGGCCCCGATGACACATAGAGAGAAAGCACACCCAGGGAACCCGCATAGAGCCCGCACCCGGTACAGTTCCTCCGGGTCTTAACGTAACAGGCTGCAATCCTACCCACTAGGCCCCCCTCTTGCACGTTGTGGTGCCCGTCAACGTGACCCGCAACCCGAGTGGTGTCACATGGACGCTGGGTGGTTGTCATGGCAACTGGGATAGTGGAGTGACCTCATCGCAAACTCCCAGCCGGAAAGGGCCCACCCGTGCAGAGTCCGATCCGGGTCGCCATGACGACCAGATTGGGAAGCACGCTCTGATCCAACAATCACATGGGGTCCGAACCTTGAAATTCATCGGACTTTTTGAGAGTGTCGACGGAAATTAGCGCATCTGGGCTGCACCAAGGCCTACTCAACTAATGAGGCCAGGCAAGCTTTCTAAGGGCCCATGGAGACCAGATTTCGAATCACAATCACCGCCCCGTAATGCGAAATTTATTTAATTTTTCGAGAATGTCGACGTAAATTAGCGCAACTGGGCTAGACCTATACCATTTCTAGCCAAATTGTAAGCTTAAAAAGACTCTCTTCCCCATCCCTTCACTGGGTTTTCCAAGAAAAAGGGGGAACATCGCTTATGTAATCCTAGCGCGCTTGAGGTTTAAAATCAAAACAGTTAGTATTTCCCCATGTAGGGTGGGGGAAAAACCGAAACAGCTATAAATCATCCCGCTTCCAAGAAAACCGCACTCGTGGATGGGAGAGGAAGCTTTCATACTAAATAGACCTACTATAGGCCTACTCAACTAATGAGGCCAGAGAAGCTTTCTTTGGACGCATGGTCCAATCATACTCAGATAAAACAATCACATGGACGCGATGAGTCTTCGTCCCAAACCTTGAAATTTGTGTTTGGTTAAGGAGCTGGGGATCCCAGTTGGCTAAGGCGTTCTCCTTGCATGCGAAAGGTCCCTGGTTATGACCATCCATTGCAAAAATAACTGCCGACCTATGAATAGTCTGTGCGAACGAAATTCGACGAATAAATACTCCGTGTATAGGGAGTTTACGTTAAATATGCTATAAACTCACGACGCCGCGCACTATATCACCCTAAAAAGTTGCGTTGGGTGACTACTCAGGAGTCTGCTCATCACTTGACTGTGGTCCTAAACTATGATACCAGTCACCAATAGCCCTCGTGTAGCTCTAGTGCAACGAAAATTTACCCCAACACTTGTCGGTTTTAACACAATTTATAATAACTGGAAAAATTTCAGTTGGTTCTATGTGTATTAACTAATTAATAGTATTTACAATAAACTCTATCATATTGTCTATTCTTATCAAATACAATTCTTCACTAACTATTCCAATCTATTGAGATCTACTACGTCCTAATTCTTATGGCTAAAAGTGAGTGATGCTTGCAATTACCCTACATAGTGGGCGCTTAGCAAACGAAATGCAGCTTAGCCTTTTGCGAATGGGGGAAGTTTAATTTGCTTAATAAATAGACGCAATCGCACAATGTGAGCCTTAAAACTTCTCAGTGGTAAACAGGAAGGCTAGAGGAAAGTGTAGGTGGTTGGAGCGATCGAAAGTAAAACTTTTTGAAAGTCACCAAAATGAGTAGGCCCATAAATGGCGTTTTGATTATTTTGATGCATACAAGACAAGCTTTTTTATACCACAGTTTCGTCGGAGGAGAAGTAAATGACAGTGCAATTAAAAAAAATCGCAAAATGCAAACCTCATCAAATGGAAATGAAATTCAGAAAATATAAATAATAAACTCAATAAAACATTAAACAAGTTTAACTCATTACAGTACCGTTTAAGGTTGAAAAATCTTTTTGTTTCCAATTTCCAAAAACAATACCCATAAGTGAACCAAAAGTTTATCTGGGCCTAATTTTGAAGGGATCAAGGCTTCACAGTATTATCCGGTTTTGCATGGCTTTTATTTTGACGACAGCACCAGCTTTCTCTAACTTCCAAAGTGGTATCCGAAGCAATATAGTTTTATATCTATTTTGGAATATCTCACTTTAGAAGCCAATCAGAGATGGGATTAGTATATTTTAAAAAGGGTATATTGTATATATTTAAACGAATTCATTCTATTTGCTGAAGATTTAGGTTAACGAGTTTTATTATTTTTCTTAAAAATAGGGCAACATTTATCCAATTAATTTTAGATTAAAAAAAAATGTATGGTACGGATCATACTAATTCAATGTAAAAAATAGATTTAAAACTAGTTTATTTTTTAAGATTATAAGTTTGCCTTATATTCTGGACTTTATAATATACTAAAAAGGCAGGCACATCAGTTTCCTTCAATACAAAAAAAAAGTTATTTTTACCCTAGTTTGAAGTCTAATTTGCTAAAGCAAATACATAACATTTTTAAAACTTACATGAATTAAATATTAAGCATTTGTGTATTTGTGAATATTCTAAACAAAAAATAAATGAGGAAATCTAGTTTTTTAACAAAAAAAACTTTTTTTGCCTTTAAAGACCGAAATTGACTATATTTAAGCTGTATATCTATATACATAAAAGGCAACTTCCGTTTGTCTGTTTGTTTGTATAAGACACGAGATCTAAAGAACCACACATCAGATCGTCACGAAATTTGGCACAAAAATTTATCTCATCTCCGGAACAAACATAGGCTAAGAATTGTTTGAATCAGATCATTCCTCGTCATTTATCATGACGACGCCCGGACACGAATCTGGGACCGGATGGGCTCCCCAGCCCCATTCTTAACATATTACTCATGTCACTGAGTGATGCAATGGACAATTTAACCTCCTGCGATCTGGCGTTCCCATTTGGGGGCATTTTTTAAAACCTCCCCACAAACAATTAACACGTTAATTAGTTCAGAAATTACTGGTCCGATAGAAGAAGACCCAAATATCAGTTTTCAGCCTCTGATTACAGGTATCAGTCATTTATTTCTATAAAAAATGAAGTTGAACGAGGGTCAATACGATATTAAAGTTCTTTTAGTAGTTAATTTTGAAGACATTTTGCATTAAAAACAATGGTAAAATAATCTGTTAACTACAAATAAGTGATACGGCCTTTTTTTTGTTGCATTTATAACACAAAAATGTGTATTTTTAGAGTTTAAAGCGTGTCCCTAAGTAACTATAAACATAATTTTTTAAAAAAATTCTTTGAAGAATACATACTTTTTAGCATATATTTGCATGAAAAGTATGTTCAGATTAAGTATATACGTGTAGGATTTTTCTTGGGTTTTAAGAGGTTAAACTTATGGCCATCTGAAGCTTTTAACGCTCTCGCCTGTTAAATCGATGACTTTAAGCTATTACGTTCGCATGTCAACATAGCAGTGGTCCCGTCATTTATCTAACTCATTTCCCATGCATTCGTAACTTAACCCGTCTGTATATTGGAAATGGATCCCCTTCCTATTATGATGGTGTAAACAAGTACATTAGCGGTTGGGGGCTGACAGGTAAAGCTTGATTAGTTCTGTATGCTGGACGATTAGGAGAGGCAGGATACTGCGAGCTTTAGCCTTTTTATCGACTAACCATTGACTAGTTTATTGCCAGAAGGATTTACAGTATCCGTCAATTCTAAGTAAATTCCGCAGTATTTTTGTAAGGAAAATAATATGTATAGAGTTGAAGTAATAACTAATAATCCATTAATAACCATTAACCATAACCATAATCCATTAACTAACAAACCAAAAATATAAGCATGCGTCAGAAGTGAAGTAGACGAATATAAAAATAGAAGTTTCGCCACAGTTAACAGAAGTATCGGCAAAAATATCAATATGATTTGAAGACAGATTATTATATAGTTTAGGGGGAGGGGGGCCAGGGACACATGACCCAACTTGTAGTTTTCGGTTTGTAACTTTTAAAAAACACTATTTATTAATATGAAAATGCAGCCGATTTATGCGTTTAAAAGTATTACACATTATATATTAGTATTTTTCTGAAGTATTAACTGTAACATATGTAAAATATTTAAATTATTTAAAACTTTAGTTATGGGTCATGTATCCCAATTCACAGGGATACATGACCCACCCATTAGGGATGCGTGACCCAACACCAAAATTTGGTTGTAAGACTTAAAATTATCAAAATATATTTACCTAATAACAAAATATTATAAAGTAAAATATTATAACATCATATTTATAAAGTTTAAATAGATTTTACTGTTTTTTACGACAAAATCATTACTTTTATTTTTATGACTTTAATTATGCTTAGGTTAACGAACTTATCAAATTTAAACGTAAAAATCTAAATAAATAATTAATGTCTAAATACAAAACTGGAGATTCTGTTATTTTTCAGAAAAAATACAGGTGATTGAAAAATCTTATTTGGTCAATATCAACTTGGAATGTATTATCCTTTTCAGGACCATTTAAAACATTTTCCATTGATTCTTTGTAAATACTTTAGCCCGCATAAAGCTCGTTAAAAAAGTTTCCTTGTACTTTTCCATCAAACCTTGCACTTCCAGAAAAAGCCAGTCATTTTTTGGGACTCTCGTGATTTAAAAAAAAAAATCTTGATCTACTTTTGTGTTGTTTACTTGGGTCACATATCCCTAATTGGTTTGGGTCAAGTATCCCAAGTTGCATTTTTTCATTAACCCCAAAACCAAGACATTTGCGAATAATTACTTAACAACAACAATTATGCACGTAATTGTAGCACAACATTAACAAAATATTTTCCACACTATCCCACTATAGTCTGTTATTCATCCAAATGAATCATTATACAAATTTTCTTCGCTTTACCTGTATAAACTTGCCGACACCGTATATATTCATTTTATCAGTAAAAACTAGCACAATATTAGTATAAATATTTTAAAACCTCTCTCACTAGTCTTTTATTCATCAAAATGAGTCATTATGCAAACGTTCTTCACTTTGCCTTTACAAACTGGCCGACGCCATGTATATTCCTTTTATTTACAAAAAAACACAATATTGGTGTAAATATATGTTCATTTTATTAACAAAAATCCCCAATATTAATGTAAATATTTTAAATCCTCTCTCACTAGTCTTTTATTCATCAAAATGAGTCCTTTTGCATAGGTTCTCCACTTTACCTTTACAAACTGGCCGACGCCGTAGCTACTAATCTTCCCAGTCCCTCCCGAGACCTTCTTTCGCAATAGCCCTCGTGTATTGCGATGATAATTCAAACCAAACCAAACCTTCATTCGATTTTTAGTCAATAGGCAACTTCCGAGACTTTATTAGCTGTCTCTCTCTCGGTATGCATCTCCACTCAATGAAGGCTTATTTCTCCAAGAGGATAGTTTATTTAAACAAAACCTCTCTCACTAGTCTTTTATTCATCAAAATGAGTCCTTATACAAAGGTTCTCCACTTTGCCTTTACAAACTGACCGACGCCATATGTATTTCTTTTATTAACAAAAAGACACAATATTAGTGTAAATATTTTAAATCCTCTCTCACTAGTCTTTTATTCATCAAAATGAGTCCTTTTGCATAGGTTCTCCACTTTACCTTTACAAACTGGCCGACGCCGTAGCTACTAATCTTCCCAGTCCCTCCCGAGACCTTCTTTCGCAATAGCCCTCGTGTATTGCGATGATAATTCAAACCAAACCAAACCTTCATTCGATTTTTAGTCAATAGGCAACTTCCGAGACTTTATTAGCTGTCTCTCTCTCGGTATGCATCTCCACTCAATGAAGGCTTATTTCTCCAAGAGGATAGTTTATTTAAACAAAACCTCTCTCACTAGTCTTTTATTCATCAAAATGAGTCCTTATACAAAGGTTCTCCACTTTGCCTTTACAAACTGACCGACGCCATATGTATTTCTTTTATTAACAAAAAGACACAATATTAGTGTAAATATTTTAAATCCTCTCTCACTAGTCTTTTATTCATCAAAATGAGTCCTTTTGCATAGGTTCTCCACTTTACCTTTACAAACTGGCCGACGCCGTAGCTACTAATCTTCCCAGTCCCTCCCGAGACCTTCTTTCGCAATAGCCCTCGTGTATTGCGATGATAATTCAAACCAAACCAAACCTTCATTCGATTTTTAGTCAATAGGCAACTTCCGAGACTTTATTAGCTGTCTCTCTCTCGGTATGCATCTCCACTCAATGAAGGCTTATTTCTCCAAGAGGATAGTTTATTTAAACAAAACCTCTCTCACTAGTCTTTTATTCATCAAAATGAGTCCTTATACAAAGGTTCTCCACTTTGCCTTTACAAACTGACCGACGCCATATGTATTTCTTTTATTAACAAAAAGACACAATATTAGTGTAAATATTTTAAATCCTCTCTCACTAGTCTTTTATTCATCAAAATGAGTCCTTTTGCATAGGTTCTCCACTTTACCTTTACAAACTGACCGACGCCGTAGCTGCTAATCTTCCCAGTCCCTCCCGAGACCTTCTTTCGCAATAGCCCTCGTGTATTGCGATGATAATTCAAACCAAACCAAACCTTCATTCGATTTTTAGTCAATAGGCAACTTCCGAGACTTTATTAGCTGTCTCTCTCTCGGTATGCATCTCCACTCAATGAAGGCTTATTTCTCCAAGAGGATAGTTTATTTAAACAAAACCTCTCTCACTAGTCTTTTATTCATCAAAATGAGTCCTTATACAAAGGTTCTCCACTTTGCCTTTACAAACTGACCGACGCCATATGTATTTCTTTTATTAACAAAAAGACACAATATTAGTGTAAATATTTTAAATCCTCTCTCACTAGTCTTTTATTCATCAAAATGAGTCCTTTTACAAAGGTTCTCCACTTTGCCTTTACAAACTGACCGACGCCATATGTATTCCTTTTATTAACAAAAAGACACAATATTAGTGTAAATATTTTAAATCCTCTCTCACTAGTCTTTTATTCATCAAAATGAGTCCTTTTACAAAGGTTCTCCACTTTGCCTTTACAAACTGACCGACGCCATATGTATTCCTTTTATTAACAAAAAGACACAATATTAGTGTAAATATTTTAAATCCTCTCTCACTAGTCTTTTATTCATCAAAATGAGTCCTTATACAAAGGTTCTCCACTTTGCCTTTACAAACTGACCGACGCCATATGTATTCCTTTTATTAACAAAAAGACACAATATTAGTGTAAATATTTTAAATCCTCTCTCACTAGTCTTTTATTCATCAAAATGAGTCCTTTTACAAAGGTTCTCCACTTTGCCTTTACAAACTGACCGACGCCATATATATTTCTTTTATTAACAAAAAGACACAATATTAGTGTAAATATTTTAAATCCTCTCTCACTAGTCTTTTATTCATCAAAATGAGTCCTTATACAAAGGTTCTCCACTTTGCCTTTACAAACTGACCGACGCCATATATATTTCTTTTATTAACAAAAAGACACAATATTAGTGTAAATATTTTAAATCCTCTCTCACTAGTCTTTTATTCATCAAAATGAGTCCTTATACAAAGGTTCTCCACTTTGCCTTTACAAACTGACCGACGCCATATGTATTTCTTTTATTAACAAAAAGACACAATATTAGTGTAAATATTTTTAATCCTCTCTCACTAGTCTTTTACTCTTCAAAATGAGTCCTTTTACAAAGGTTCTCCGCTTTACCTTTACAAACTGGCCGACGCCGTAGCTACTAATCTTCCCAGTCCCTCCCGAGACGTTCTTTCGCTTTTTAGTTAAGAGGCAACTTCCGAGACTTTATTAGCTGTGTCTCTCTCGGTATGCATCTCCATTCAATGAAGGCTTATTTCTCCAAGAGGACAGTTTATTTAAACAAAACCTCTCTCACTAGTCTTTTATTCATCAAAATGAGTCCTTTTACAAAGGCTCTCCACTTTGCCTTTACAAACTGACCGACGCCATATATATTCCTTTTATTAACAAAAAGACACAATATTAGTATAAATATTTTAAATCCTCTCTCACTAGTCTTTTATTCATTAAAATGAGTCCTTTTACAAAGGTTCTCCACTTTGCCTTTACAAACTGACCGACGCCATATATATATATATATTCCTTTTATTAACAAAAATACACGATATTAGTGTAAATATTTTAAATCCTCTCTCACTAGTCTTTTATTCATCAAAATGAGTCCTTTTACAAAGGTTCTCCGCTTTACCTTTACAAACTGGCCGACGCCGTAGCTACTAATCGTTCCAGTCCCCCCCGAGACGTTCTTTCGCTTTTTAGTTAAGAGGCAACTTCCGAGACTTTATTAGCTGTGTCTCTCTCGGTATGCATCTCCATTCAATGAAGGCTTATTTCTCCAAGAGGACAGTTTATTTTAAGATCATCGATTTTTCGTACGCTTTTCTGTGGGCCCTTTTGCGATTACTTTTTTTCGTTGGGTGTACTTTTTAGTAATTATTCAAGTTCTACTATGCAAAACCAGTAAGGAGTTTATTTGGAATTTTAAAATAGTAGGAAGGGTATGAAATCGTTAATTAATTGATATTTGAAATTTCATTTGACTCGGAGTAGTTACCCACAACAATGTAGTAACATTTAACCATGATTATTTTCACAAGGGATAGATTGTATTACCAAATAGTATTATCAAACATTTCACTTTTTTTTAAATAATTTTTATTTAAATTTATATTCATTTTATAACCATTTTGAGTTTGTTAACTAATAAAATGGATATATATTTGAGCATATAATCTGTTAACTCAGAATGGAGATCTTATACGAATTCGAAAATACAAGAGTTCTCAAATCTGCAAACATAAAATACTATATACACAAAATAAAAATATGTTTACGAACGTGGCAGTAATGGCAACTCGTAAATACGACTGAATAAACTGCAGATATTTTTAATTGTACGGGTTTAAAATACACAAATATCTTAAACTTTCTATGGAGAAACAACACTAAGAAGCATTCTTTCTAGATGCAATGTCTGCAATTAGTCTTGACCAACAAATTGCCTTATTAAAGTTTATTTAAAATTCTTAAAACTGTAAAAAAAAATAGGGTTATGCAAAAAGTTTAAAAATTAAAGTTTTTAACTTTACAAAATGCTTAAAGATTCTTTTTTCTTTAAAGGTATAATAAAATACAATAATATATAAAAACATTATATACATATAATATATTATCTTCGTTCGATAACTGAAAATATATCTAGCTAATTCCAAAATATTTTTTGCCTTCTTAAAGCCTTCTTATACTGTATAATAAGAGTGGAAAAACCAGTAACGAAACCAAAACTACTTTATATTGTAACATTTAATGAATGCTGTGATAAGGGAGTAAAATATGTTCATGTAGCCAAGCGAATTCTCCCCCATCGGTTGCTAAGAATTCCCCCAAGTAGTTCTTCTTTACGCGGTGTGTCCCCTAGTAGGGAAACCAGTTTTACAGAACCACTATTAGCTTAGAAAAAAGCCCTTTTAATCACATGATGAAACTTTTAGTGCAAGATTGCTCAGGAGAATCAGGAAACTTTCTAGATGCCATCACTATTTGAAGCTCGAATATACCAATTGTGGTAAAACTATAACTTTGATGCACCGCAAAAGTGGTGAAACAACGCTAATAATGGCAGTGGCAGCTAGAAAGTTGAAGGATTTCGCTGCAATCCTGCACCAAACTTTTTATAAGTGTAAATCACGCTTGAATATTTATATTAAAGGAAATTAATACATACCAGTAATTTGCCGCCTATTTTAAGTTAATGAATACACTCAATTAACCTAAAAAATTAATGCATTAAATACTTCTTTCCGGCGTTCTTCGAAGAAACCAGTCGGCCAGTTGTAATAGGCACTTATTGGCGAAGCAAATAATAGTGCTTAGTTGAAGAGGACGTGGTTACTTGCTTCTTTATTTTTTGGTAAATAAAGTAACAAGTGAGGGAGACAATGTTTGTTGGAGGAAGTTTTTTCTTTCTTTATTAACAGTCAAATTTGGAGGTTCCAAAATAATATTACCATAGTTTTGAGATACGTATTCTCGCAATAAAAACATTCAATCTGAATAGATTGTGTGATAAGGATTTGTTCAAAGAAAAGTGAGCCAAGTATAATTTGAATCAACTTGCTTTCATAAACAATTTTTGTTAACAAAAGTTAAGGTAGGTTTTGAGAAAATCACCCATATCTCAAATGATTTCCTTCCGTTATATCAACCTTTTTGCAAACAATAAACAAGTTTATTTATACTTTCAACTCTGCTTGCTAATATAATGAATAACAACTAGTTACCCATACAGGTTATTAATCAGCTATAAGTTCTTATTCCAATCTAAAAATTAGAACTTTCGCCTTCCAAGCTTCTGGACTTCAAAACATTCCCTCGCAACACAAAACTAATCCAACTCCCTCTAATTTTCCTCTCGATAAACAAATATCACTTGACGCAACTCAAAATCATTCAACAAAGAGACAGACACAACTAAGTATCAAACCAACAAAGACACAAACAAACTATCAGAGCCACTTCACATTATGAAGATGCTTCGCAATACGAGAATCTTTATCAAAATCCTTCCTATTAACCTCTTTGAATAGGGGCTTGGCACGCCTCCAACGGAACTGTAGCAGTTGGAGCGGGGCTGTCTTGATCTTGAGTTGGGGGCTTTATTGGACTGCGTGAGTCATTCCAACCCCCCTCAGAGGTGCGGGGAAACTCCCCTCCCCCCCATAGGAAGGGGACCTTTCGAATTCCAGGAGATAGAAGCTTTTTGCTGCAGAGTGATGTCATGTGAAAGTTCTTTTTGTAGAATGGATTTTGGGTGCTGAAGTTCACTTTGAAATTTTAGCGGCTCAGTGGCAAGATTGCGGGTTCGAGCCCCGGCTGAGTCGTCGAATTTTCTGGATGGCAAAATTCTGGACAAACATGTCATATGATTATGTTAGGTTAGGTTTGAATTATCGTCACACTAGAGCTACACAAAGGCTATTGGCGACGGGCCTCGTATTTTAGAACCACAGTCAGGTGACGAGCCAACACCTGAATAGGCACTCAACCCAATCGTTAAGGGCGACATCGTACGCAGCGTTAGGACTTTGAAGGATATTTAACGTGCACTCCCTTACACGGGGTATTATTCATCGGACATTTTTGGCTGCACGGGCAGTTTATAGGTCGGCAGCTATTTTGGCGATGCCCGGACCCGAACCTGGGACCTTCCGCATGCTGAGCGAGTGCTTAACCGACTGGGCTCCCCAGCCCCTCGTTATATGATTATGTGGCATGTAAAAAATACCTAGAGGGTCCATTTGGCCTGGGTTCTCTCGGCAAAATTAAATCTCGGCATACTTTAACATCCACAGAGAGCTCAGATTCATGTAATCTGTGCGTCAAAATTGGTAGCGAGAGTCGCCTAGATGTGGCCACAAAAAAATGGCTCTCAGTTCTGGGGAATGTGCCAAGTCTGCAAAGGCTTGACCACCAATGTTGCAGCCCCACTACAAAAAAAACTGAAATTTTAAGAAGCCAAAAATATCAGGGTTCAGGTTGTGTTAACTATGAGTTTATAGTGTCAATTGCTCAATACACATTAAAAAACTAATAATATCAGGTTTAGTTAAAATTGAATAAGATTTTGGCTTTGAACTTTTCAATTTGAGTTTTCATGTGGAGTGTGAAATGTCTTGACAGACTCTTCGACTTCAACAAATAAATTACTAAATTAAAAGTGTTTTCTAAGTAAAACCTATTTTCATACTTTTTTGTGTTCCTCGATTACTCCTATAAGTGGCACTGCTCATCAAAGTTACGGGAAATTTGATGATAAAAATTGTGAAACGTTGAAAAACAATGGGCAGAGAAAAGCCTAAGGAATGAAGCTGCAATTTAATAGAACATAATTTTTGACAAAATGTAAAGCTTTCGCAATCAGGTGATATGCTATTGACCATTACGAATTCCAGCCTCCAGATGGTTGCTGACTGAGGTGACTAACCTCTGCGAATTTGTAGAGATCCTACTATATTAATAGGCTTTATAGCCCGTTACCCACTCGCCAAAAGAGACAGTCACAAGAGACACACAAAGAAGGACGCCACAAACACATAGACAAATAACAACATTTATTGACAAACACAAACATCCATGCCTTACCGGGACTCGAACCCGAACCCATCAGCTCCAAAGCCTAGCACCCTAACCATTGCGCGGCCGGGTCGGCTCAAAGCTTCATTATTCTAAACTTCTATTGCTACATTGACTTGTGCCAAACACAATTCTATTTATGTCAAATTTCAAATCACTCTTACCGGTGCTTCTCATTTTAACAAACAAAAAAACACTTTATTAACACAAAACAACATTACCGAATAATTTTTGTTCATGTGGCAGTTCATGTTTTACAGCCATATTAAATTGTAACCGTCAAATGGGGTAACTTTGGATCTGGAAGGGTAACTTTGGCTCAAGCTTTTCAAGCTAATATCCTTCTCAATAAATACACTCTTTACAAATTTGCTTGTTTTTTTTTCAATTAGAGCAACTGTGCATTGACCTATGAAAAGAAAAATATTCAATAAGAAAGCCAATACTAGGGTTTTATTCTCGGGCCAAGGTTACCCCATTCGAATAAAATTTTAATAACAAAGAAAATAAATTTGATGAAAAAACATAACGTATCGAACATAATGCGTCTTACAATTCGATGAACAGCCAGCCATTAGATCTCTACTAATGTTGAAAAACAAGTAAATAGTAACATTTTGTCTAGTTCTTTCGCATCCGTTCACCAGATAATAGAATCCAGGCCCCGGTGGCAGGGGCGCACACCGAGAAGGAGGGGGAGGGGGGGCTTTACCCACCCCCCTCGCAATACATTTTAAAAAGCAGTTTGCTTAGGCGCCCTGTAATAAAAGTATGTTGGACGAAGCAACGGTGTACGAAGGGGGGTTGATGCCTAGAGCTATGCGACCGCTCTTCAAATAGCAAGAAATGATATTGATGATATTAAAATGTAAAATGATTGGGCATCAATATACTTTTTTACAACTGGTTTAAATGTTACTAGTGGTTGAATAAGAAAAACATGTAATGGTTTTGAACAGTTAAACTTCTCTATGAATTTTTAGCAATATGTATATGGAGAACTTTATTCAGATATAGTATTACAACACTCCGATTCAAAAAATTTGAATAATGAAAGAAAACATAGTCAAGAGATTGGAAATTCTAATTTATATAATAAATAATCAATGATATCAAATATAAATTGTTATAATATAAATCTTCATATATTTTGTACATTTATAAAAATATATACAAATTAAAATGAAATTACAAATGTATTGAAATCAGCAAACAACAAAAAATTCAAAATTTTAGAATACTTCCTAACATGGTTTTAAAATGTTAATATATTGTACATAATTTAAACTCTATTGGGCATAATCCAAATACTAACTCTCATAACTTAACCTAAGTGTTCTTACAAACTAATCTGTACTTTATCGCATCATTCTTACTTTTAATTACATCTCTTAAACAGTTTGGCATATTATTAACTAAAGGTTCACAAATTCTTTTATCCAAATTCGCTCGTACGCACTTTGTACTAGAAATAAGTTATTTTTTGCCTGTAAGCGCAACTTCTTAAAGTCATTTTTTTCATAATTCTCCACAAATTCTCGATGAGATTTAGATCGGGTGAGTTTGCAGGCCACGGGAGTAATATTATGTCCTTTTTGAGCCTTTCTGTTGTTGATATGGAAGTGTGGTAAGAAGATAAATCTTGATGAAACAAGAAATTAGTGCCACATAAATCCTCAGCTGAAGGAATCATGAAATATTCAAGATATTCTCGATAGACTTCTAAATTGACTGTTGTGGAAACAATACACAACCTACCTGGGCCTTCAGCAGTCATGCAACCCCATACCAAGATAGAGCTCGCAAATGTTACAAAACGTTTTAAACACTCTTTATTATAAGCTTCTTGTTAAATCTCCAAACACGTATACCTTGATGACCATGAGAAACACAAAACACACTTTCATCGCTGAAGAGTACCTTTTCCCAATCATCTTGACCCCAAAAGAGCCGTAGTTTACGCCATTCAACTCAAGCAGACTTTTGCTTAGATGATAATAATGGCTTTACCTTAGGCCACGTGATCTAATCTAATTGTGACATCGTCCTAATGTTGTAGATTTAGAGACATTTATACCCTTTTCTTTAAATTTTTTTGCAAATATATTTCACTTCGAAAACAATGATTCTTCACAATCTTTTTCAATTGCATTTCATCTTCTGCTGAAGTTACCGGCTTTCGACCACTTTTAAAGTGATTATTTTGCAAACACTTATTGTTAGAACATTCTCTCAAAACTCTACTCACACTTGCTTAGGAAAATTTTACTTCCTTTACTATAAAAATTTGTCTTTTACCTTCGTAGTGCACACACATAAAACGAAATTTCACAGCTTCAGATAAGTCGCTCTTTCGTCCCATATTAAGCAAATTCTACACTAAAATCAAATGCCAAACGACATTTCATTTCCTACGGAACATATTTTATAGTCCCTCAGATAATAATCTCGCAGCTGTTCTACAATAGGAAAAAGTTGATTATTCTAATTTTTTAAACCATGTTGTCTAGATATTTAAATTCTTTAAGTTGTTCTAATATTTTTAAATAGTCAATTATTCATGTAGCAGATAAAAATAGATATTTATTTTACATTAATAAATGCTCTGAAGATAACTAGATATTTTTAATATAATTATTTCTAAACACAATTATCAAATTTGACGCTTTAAAAACATTCAACCCATTATTTTTTTAATTATTCTAATTTTTTGAATCGTAGTTTATATTTAATTCTGATTTTTAAAATGCCTTGATTTGAAAAAATAGAAAATTTATCATATTTTTCGGAAACTTCGTCCTTAAGAGCAACTCTTTGGCTCCAACAAAAAACTACTTTTAAGAAAGTACTTACTTTCTACTTTACAATTTAATTACTTTTAGATCATGGCAGCGTTGCCACTGATTAAAAACGACAAAACTTTCCTATTAAGTAACTTTCACTAAATTTCAAGTGGAAATCATTTTAAATTGAAGCAACTTCGGTATTTAAACTTGCCGTTCAACTAAATATCACCGAAATCGTCAATAAAGTAACCGAACATCAGTATTCTCCCTATACGTAAAACTTCTAGTTTATGAATGAAATATCTTGTTAAAAGTTCATAAGTTTCAATTATTCAACAATTTAGTTTTGTACGTCCGATTCTCGATACAACCAAAACGCACACCAAACTCATTTCGCGTTTTTTATGGCTGTTTCAGCCCAGTTCGGGCCTTTTAGGGTTTGAGTAGGCCATCCTTGTCGCCATGGTAACAGACACGTGCATGGAACAGGAAAGGGTGGTTGAAACTTGCCACCTGTAGGGAGACTCCAACGGTCGATCGCGGAATGTCGAGCGTCATTTCTAGTCACTGCGGATTACTGTGGGATATCCTGTGCACGACTGCAGGACATTTCAATCAAAAAAGGCGTAAGTCAACAAGGCAAAGTGGTGATTCACGCCTTTTAAATGGGATTGGATGCATGACATTTAGGGATTTCTTTTGGATGTTAGATGGCAATAAGGGATATCTTGGAGATGTTAAGTGTATGACTGCAAGTTTTCTCATTTCTAGTCGCTGCGGATTACTGTGGGATATCCTGTGCATGGCTGCAGGACATTTGAATCGAAAAGAGCGTAAGTCAACAGAGCAAAGTTGTGACTCACGCCTTTTCAACAAAAACTTATTCCGTTAGGAATATCTTTGAGATATTATATGGGCGGATGCATGACATTTAGGGATTTCTTTGCGATTTTAGATGTCCTGTGGATGGCTTTAAGACATTAAGGGATATCTTGGGGATGTTAAGTGTATGATTGCAAGACTTTCGGGGATATTTTAGAGATGTTGTGTGGACACCTTTAAGACATTTAGGAATGTATTTGGGAGGTTAAGTAGATGGCTAAGACGCATATTAGGATACATTTGGGATGTCCTGTGGATGGCTGTAGAATATTAAAGGGATATTTTTGGGTTGTTAAGTAGATGGCGCAGTAGGACATTTAAGGATATCTTTGGAGTCTTAAGTGAAGAGCTGCATTAAGAAATTTCTTTAGGATGTTAAGTAGATGGCTATAGGACATTTCGGGACATCTACGGCCTGTAGTTGGCTGCATTTATAGAACACCAACTAATAAATCAATAATTAAGTAGACGTAACAAAACTATGTAGACATATTGCTTGAAAGTTTGAATATGAGATACAAATTTGAAGATCCCTTGAAAATGTGTAAGACAATCGAAGCTTTACAGGCTCATTCTGTTATCGAGGTTAAGTCAACATGGCAGCTTTTAATGGAGCTATAGATTGGATGCTTACACGAAATTTTTCCAATGTAAATGTTTAGGAAAAAGTGAGTTTTATTGAGTTGCCATATTTTTTTAATGCATTCGGTAATCGGGCACTGTCTGAAAGACATTTAGAGATATAGGTTAGATGCCTACATTACATTTTTGTGTTAAAAATTTTAGGAAAATAAATTATGATACTGTTAATGAAGTTTTATTGAGGTTAACTAAAATATAAAAAAAATTATATTTTTGTTTCTAGTAGCACTCAATGTCAAATGATAAAATTGTAATATATTTCGTATTTGCTTCTAATCTCACTTCATTAGAAATATATCGGAGGGTTATTATAGGTGGGTGTTATAGATAGATCTCAGACGCAACGCTATTTACACGATAAAACCATGACGATTTTTATTATAATATACTAATTATTTTTTACGTTTTCTTATATACTTTAATTTGTGAGTGGTTCAGAATAAAAATTTGCAGGTCAGAAATTTACTCAGGTAATTGCTGCGTTGACATATAATATTTCTAATCTTCAACAATGATGTTGGATGATTTGTTGAATGTTTTGTTGTTGCTGTTGAATGAATGAGAGAAATCGTAAAACAAATTACTTCTAGACAGTTAATAACTTCACTCTTTAATTTTAAATGCACTTTTACTACTGTCATCTATGAGGGTTATAAGTAACTAAAACTTCAAAATTGAATGTAATAGATGAAAAAACACAGATTTGTCGAGAGGGAGCTCTACTTTAATAGAATAAAGTGGATTATGTTACTTGTTGCCATATGGCAACAGTATGCATATTATAATGCATATTTATAATTAATTTGATAATATTTAATGTAAAATTAGCATTTAAAATTAATTCAGAAATGATGTAGTTCTATATTTAATAAATATTAATTAAAATAATAATATTTCTAAGCATTCCAACTCATAAACTTCCAGTTCCAACAAATTAAGTATTCGAAATTTTATTTGAACAACTTATAAAGATATTCTAAATATCAAAAGTCGTCCTTTTTCACTCTGATATAATTAATAAAATTAATTTACCTGAAACTTTTTAATCCAATAATTGTTTTGTTATGGATTGATGACATATTAAAATGACTTATGCATCTTAATCAGTCATAAACTGACAAGCACTTAATAAGGCTTTATTAAATATTCCGGAGTAAAATAAATGAATTTATTGTATTTTGATGGCTTTTCTAACTTTATATGTGCATGGTTTAATTAAAAACTTAAAAAATTTTTTGGCAATTAATTATATTCCTTTGACTAAACAATATTTCTAAATAAACTTTCGTAAGAAGCAAACGACTTGTTCCATGAATAACTAAGAATATTTTTTGATGAGAATTGTCTCAAGATTCTCGTCTATTACGAAAAAAACGTCCTAAATTTGACCCATTCTTTCTACCTGATTTCTAACCACTCTCACCTCCCCAAACCACACGGCCCTTGTTCCACCTGTGCGGTAGGCGTGCGGGCAAAAGGTGAGTGTCCCTCCCGCATGTTTCCAGGTAAGCGCCGTTGGCCACCTGGAAAATGTCACCGCGTTATTTACCTATTAGAGAGCTTTTGCATACCGTTCGGTGAACCGTAACGTTAACGCTAACCCAAACCTTATTCTCTCGACCAATCAGAATGCGCGTAGCGATAAGGTTAAGGGAATCGCTCCCTTATTTCGGAAATTTACCGTAACCCTAACGCTATCCCCTAACCATAAACCATAAGGTCACGTGGGCAGTTTGTTGTTGTTTTATTGGTTAAGGCATTGAATCTCGGTTTGTTTTGAAAAGTAACTTGACAAAAAAAAAGGACTTTCGCTATAATATAAATCATTTCAGATTTGATATCGTTAATGTAATAATCAAAAATGTGAAAGATAAAAATTTTAAAAGTTTTGTTTAAAAAGGTTCAAAATCGCTTCGAATTGCAATAAAAATTGTATTACTCCGTGTGCATACTTTTGTATACTGTATTGTTATTTTTCTGCAAAAAGTTTATATTTATGTTTAGAAAAAGTTCATTTTTCCAGTTTGGGGTTATTTATTTACTTTGAAATATATTTCCAAAAGTACAAATCCTTTTTTAATTGTAGTACTACGAGGAATCTTACAGGGTTGAATACTCATTACTTAAAAATCACCTACACTTTCATTCATGTTTGTTAATTTCAAATGTGTTCAAAGAGAGATAAATATAAAAATTTTATTAATAGTTCAAATTTAGTTGATAAATTAAATTTTCGGAACAGAAATTGATTTATAGACAATCTCGTTAATTGATCAAAATAACACTACCACTTAAAAACACTTAAAGTATATGTTTTTATGAAAATTAAATTAATGGAATGTGTTTCACTACCATATTTTAACAATACTTTAAGCATGGCACCCCAAAGCATGACTTTTTAAAGAGCCAAGTAAAGAAAAACAATATGTGCAAAAGTACTTTATTTTTTCTCTATTTTATATCTTAGATATTCATTTTATATGCAGAGAGCTTTTAAAGAATCATAAAGATGCTCAAATTTAGCTTTTAATAAAATTTTTAGAGCAATAACTTATTTTGGCATTCCTTGTTATGATTAAGCAAAACAACATTCACAAAATACACATGATTAATATTTTTGACTGCACTTTTAGTGACTACAATCAATTCTAAAAAGCAACTTCGATTTAGTGTTGTGTCATACTTTCATGTTATGGAGATTTATTTAAGCTTTAAGACCCCCCCTCCCTATGATACTGCCTTAGATAATCGAGTAGCACTGAAGAACCAAACTATCCTAAACTACCCTTTAAAAAGATTTTCTCATCTTTTTATCACTACATTTGTATTTAAAATACACAGAGCATTTCAATAATATATAAAGTTGCCAACTGTAGCTTAGAATGTAACTTTCAGATCAGAAACTGTATTTTTGGTACTGCCTCAGATGGTCGACAAGACTCAAAAAGCTAGATGGACCCTAAACCCTTTGAAAGTTTCTCACACCTCTTTTATTACTGTATTTGTATTTAACAAACAAAGAGATTCTAAAGAATGTCTATGGTTGCCAACTTTTGTTTAGAATTTAACTTTTAAAACAGAAACTGTAATTTTGGATACACCGTTATCATTAACAAAATGCACCTGGCGAATAATTGTAATGGAACTGTTCTTGGCTGCAATTAATTATAGTAGATAAGTTCTATCCATCGACACTTTCACGTTTCAGCCACACTTTCATGTTTAGTTTTTTTTTTTAAACTTGAGGATCCCCCCCCCCCCCTTATAGTACTGCCTCAGATGGTCGACAAGAAGCAAAATTCAAACCAGGACCCTACGACAAGAAGCAAAATTCAAACCAGGACCCTAAACTCTTTTGCAAGATTCGCCTCATTTTTTATTATTGCATTTGTGTATTTAACATAGAGAGCTTTTAAGGAATATATAAAGTTACAAACTTTAGCTTAGAATTCTATTTTTAAATCAGAAACTGTATATTTGCATCCACGGCTATCATTGAGTAAAATAACTTTCACAAAATGCACCTGGCAAATAGTTTTAATGGAACTGTTCTTTACTGCAATTAATTCTACTAGCCGAGTTCTATTTATGGATGAGTCACACTTTCAGGTTTAGTAACTTTTTTAAACCTGATGATCCCCCCAATAGTACTGTATCAGGTGATCGGCAAGAAACAAAAATCAAACCAGGACCCTAAACCCTTTGAAAATTTCCCCCTAATCTTTTATTACAGTATTAAACATACAGAGGGATTTTAAAGAATATGTATGGTTGCCAACTTTAGATAAGAATTTAACTTTTAAATCAGAAACTGTATTTTTGAATTCACTGTTATCATTAAGCAAAATAACATTCACAAAATGCACCTGACAAATAATTTTTGTGGAATTGTTCTTGACTGCTATCAACTCCACAAGATGAGTTCTGTATATGGATAAGTTTCACACATTCATGTTTGATTATTTTTATAAACTTGAGATTTTTTTAAACTTGAGGCAGAGCTCTATGGGAGGGGGGTGGGATACCCCCACCCCCCTCCCATAGAGCTCTGCCTCAGATGGTCAAAAAGAAGCAAAAATCAAACCAGGACCCTAAACCCTTTGAAAATTTCCTCCTCATCTTTTATTGCTGTATTTAACATACAGAGGGCTTTCAAATAATATGTGTGGTAGCCAACTTTTCTAGAATTTAACTTTGAAATCAGAAACTGTAATTTTAGATTCACCGTCATCATTAAGCAAAATAGAATATTCACAAAATGCACCTGGCAAATAACTTTAATTTAACTATTCTTGACTGCAATAAATTCTACTAGATGAGTTAGTTCAATCTATAACCGAGTGTCACACTTTCATGTTTCAGTATTTTTTTTTTCAACCAACCCAAACACATTATTTCTGACTGTCCAGTAGAAAATATATAAGGATGCCAATAAAATATGTTATTCTGTGTTACACATTTTTAGGTTAAACATTTTATTGACATTTTCTTTCCCAAAATACTTGAAAACTAAATTTATGTGTCGTTTTAAATCTTATGCATTGTATACAGCTTTTGTTTCTTGTGAAATATCAACAACAACATCTTATACAATCAATTAGTAATCATAGTTGTTTATACAAAGGGACTCCAAAAGAGCTAAATTGGATGGCAACAACTGCAACAATTTTTGTTTTTGCACAGAAGTATCTATATTTAAAAAATTAATATGTTAAAGTTACCATTCAATTAGAAATAGTCTACAACTATCGTAAAATTCGCTATTATCTGTGGTTTACTTATATGTTTGGTAACCTTTATTTTTCGCCTTCCAATTTCCATTAGTGGCCCGCAATTAAAAAAGCTTTAACGAAACCATCAACTGTCTTTTAATTTTTAGTCGAAATCACGATTTCTACGTAGATAAGGATAAGGTTTTCGTTAGCCGCTAACGCTATGCAAAAGGGCATTTTTGCAAGGTATCCCTTATTCTTTGCGCATGCGTAAT
Organism: Hylyphantes graminicola; assembly: GCA_023701765.1. Lineage (NCBI taxonomy): Eukaryota > Metazoa > Arthropoda > Arachnida > Araneae > Linyphiidae > Hylyphantes > Hylyphantes graminicola. The sequence continues at coordinate 4,527,652 of CM043123.1, forward strand.
AAACACAAAATAAGGTTAGAGTTAGCGTTACGGTTTCCCCCTAACCGTATGCAAAATCTCTCTATTATCTGCTCGCCACACAGGCACCTGCTTCGACTGCAAACACTAACTGTCAGGGCGCCCGTGTCGTTGGGATGGAATATAGGATGAGACAACATGCGATATGTAATGGGAATAAGGGTTTGGGGGAAGCTGTGTTATGTGGGAATGGGATGGCGTGTGTGTTGGGGTGAAGGGACTCGTAAAAGGGTCGGTACTGATGATGTTTGAAATTTTTGTGTGATTAGTAGGCAGTATGGTTGGGTAATGACTACACTCCTTGCCAACCTAACTTGGGTATAAATAAAGAGTAAAAAGGCAGAAGGAAAAGCGCGGTCGATCCATTAGTTGGAAACTCTTTTAAGGTAATATTTACATACAAAATGATCTGAATACAATTTAACCAAAATACACTTTTCATTCTGATGAAATTGCCAAATTTTCTCAAGTAATATTCAATTCTGTTAAACCTTAAGCGAAATTAATGTTTTGAACATGCTTTCTGGATGGATTCACAAATAATTTATGGAACTCTTTACGCCCGCGTAAGGATCTTCTCCATAGCATATTTCTATTTGCCCAACTTAGGTTGGCAAGGTGTGTAGGTCACATACCAAAAGGAAAATGTAATTTCAGAAAATATCTCATTAAGTAAAGCACAGCACGTATACAACACTAGTTTGCAACAATTACGACTGGAATATTTAAAGTTTAGTAAAACTAAGCAAAATGAAAATAATGAATTTGACAAACAAAAGTTTGATGCATTCAGTCTGAAATACAAGTTCTCATCTCTGATGACGCACACCCAAGTAGACGAAACGTAGTGTCGAAATGGTGGCGCCCTCTTTATGATAAACTAGGAGCGCTCGTTACAGTTGAAATTAAAGCTAGGATTTCGAAAAGAGAACCTGTGGTCAGAAAAATGCAAAATTTATTAGCAACACATATGGAGCAATGGGTTTTCTTGTACGAAGAGCAATATATAAATAGTAAAAAGCAATGTATGAATAATTAAAATCACATTGCTCTCCAAATGTTTCTGCGAAATGCCAATAGGAGAACTGATGGTCATTATAATGCAAGATTTATTAGCATAACTTATGGAGCAATAGGTTTTGTTTTACGAAGAGCAATATATAAATAGTTGAAAGCAATACATATATGAATAATTGAAAACACATTGCTCCCCAAATGTTTCTGCGTAATGTCAATAAGAAAAATAATGGTCAGAATAATGTGAGATTTATTGGCATCACTTATGGAGCAATGGATTTTTGTACGAAGAATAACACATAAATAGATAAATGGAAAGTGACAAATTCATTGGATGGCTAGTGTAAGGCCCGGTTGGTAAAATGTAAGCGCGAGGATAAGTAAACGTTCTGGAATTGAATAATATGATCTCTTTAAGCTTCAGTCCTGTAAATATATTGGGTTTTATAAAAAAAAATGAAGCAAAACGGGATGATGTACGTTAAATAAGTCGCAGTCAATGAACTAACGTCAAGTTTTGTACCCCTTTAAGGCAGCATTGGGCTTCTTTGGCAAACTCCTGAGCCACCCTATTGCAAGCTGGCGTCGTAATTTCGAACCGTGGCCTGCACCTGAAAAGACGCCTAACGCATCCTAAGAGTGTTACCGAACATGATGCGAGTTCATTGGACTACGACTTATTTAACGTGCACCAGCCCGTTGAGGCACATTTTTAACAACCCAATACATTTACAGGACTGAAGCATGAAGGCCATGTTCATTCCTATACCATTTACATTCTCAGGCCAACATCACCCGAGCACTACTCTTTAATAAGATACCCACACTTAAAACCACAAAAAAATATAGCAGTGCAGTGTGCCTACTTTTCATGACCTAGGTTGTTGTTGACAGTATGCGGACTAAAGACCTTCATTTCGAAATACCAACGCCTTCTATGCCAAGCCCTACTCTTTAATGAAAAACTCACCCTTGAAATTATGAAAAAAAAATCACCATCATATCACTGCAATGTACCTGCTGCATGTGCCAAACAGAGGGGGAGAGCCATTAGTCCCCCCTTTCGGATGGGGGAGGTATGCACTCCTCAATCGATGGTGGTCCCCCTTCCAAGGGGGAGGGGGGCGTTGGCCCGCTTCCTTCTCTAGAAATCGTGCTGTACCCCCACGATCGATCGGTTGCCTTGTCTTGTGTTGGGTGGGACCAGGACATGTGGAAGATAAACAGTAGTCGGGCCCGAAATTGAGTTGGAACAGTTGATGGACAAATCAAAAATTTTGCTTAGAGTTTTCGACGATAGTTGAAGAGAGCTTTAAGTCTGGTGTTGTAGCGTCAGACATTGTCCCCTTCTCGACTTATGTGCATCCATTAATCGACTATGGGTTAGAGTGATTAGAGTAAGACTACTTTTTTCTAGTTTCTTACTGATCGAGCTTAAAGGCAGAAAAAACAAATCTATATTAGAATTGCGGCTATTTGACGAGGCAGACACCTAAGACATACCTAATGAAATCCATTACGAAAACTTACAAGAACCATTTCTACATGGTGTACTTTTGGTGGCATTTCTGCGCAATCTGTCTGCAGTGCAATATCATCGAAGACTGCTTATAAAACCGAGGGCAATATCATCGAAGACTGCTTATAAAACCGAGGGCTTCCCCGTTCCCGTATGTCGTAGTCTAAAGGCCAGTGCCTTACCAGATCGTCTCTTCGACTTTGAATTTGTGTTAGGTTACCTAACCAAGTGTTGTCACACTAATTTAAGTACCTCTATAAAAACTATATTGTAAGCAGATAGAAAGTATCCTATCAATGGATGAAGCAGACAAAAAGCTAATAAAGAAATTAACCAGGGTATAAATGGATGGCGGGCCTAAGATCAGCTTGCGATGGTCCTAAAGCCAACTACCATTGGTCTAAGTTCCAGCTGAAGTAACACAACCCTTAAATTTAGTGTGATAACATGCAAAATTTCCCTTAATACTGGTCCCAGCAGCAAAAGGAAAATTTTTTGACATATTTTAAAAGGACTTGCCACCTAAAAAAGAAAAACTCAGCTAAAGGCCAGCTGACTCGAAGCAAACCAGTAAGTTACAAGTTAATACATTCTTACTCAAGGCAATCGGGGCTGGAATACATTAACTTGTAACCTGATTCGTTTGTTGCGTGTTTATTTTATACCTAATAACGACAACTACTAAGTAATTAATCCAAACTATAAAACATCAACATCATGAGGGCAATTGAAGCCCATGCCCCTCTCTAAAAACCCAGCGCGTATTCTTCGAGATGGGTCTTTGGCAAACAAAGAATCGATTGTAGAGGGGAGCCGCCCCGGCAGATCACGTTGCGCCGCCTTCCAGAGGGGCTTTTTTTTCAGCTATTGTGAGGCGGCCCGGCCTATTCCCCCCTCGCGATCCTCTTTCAGAGGGGGAAGCAATCACTAGGCTGGGCCCAGGGCATAAAAACTCGGTGTGAGGCATTGATTTTAAGGGTACGCTACTAGATGGAATAGGGTGGCGCAAGGTATGGGCCGAAAGGCGGAATGAATGTAATCTACCTGAGTAGTATAATGCGAAAGAGATGTTTGTTTCATTTGACAACAAATAGTAAATAGTTAAGTAATCTTCTTTAGTCACAATGATAATGATTTTTTTTGTGTTATTCTAACTCAACAAAGTTTCAAAATGAGATAAAATTGTTGAGACATTGTTTTTAAGGGGTATCGTACGCTACGATATAGAATGGGGTGGAGCAATGTATGGGACGATAGGCGGAATGAATGTAATCTACCTGAGTAGTATAACGTGAAAGAGATGTTTATTTCATTTGACAACAAAAAATAAATACTTAAGTAATATTCTTTATTCAAAATGGTAATGATTTTTTTGTGTTATTCAAACTAAACAAAGTTTCAAAATGAGAGAAAATTGTTGAGACATTGATTTGAAGGGGTATCGTACGCTACTAGATGGAATGGGGTGGAGCAATGCATGGGCCGAAAGATGGAATGAATGTAATCTCCCTGAGTAGTATAAAGTGAAAGAGATGTTTGTTTCATTTGTCAAAAAAAAGTAAATAATTAAGCAATCTTCTTTATTCAAAATCGCATGATTTTTTTGTTTTATTCAAACTCAACAAAAAGTTTCAAAATGAGCGAAATTGTTGAGACATTGATTTGAAGGGGTATCGTACGCTACTAGATGGAATGGGGTGGAGCAAGGTATGGGCCAAAAGGCGGAATGAATGTAATCTACCTGAGTAGTATAACGTGAAATAGATGTTTATTTCATTTGACAACAAATAGTTAAAAGTAATCTTCTTTAGTCACAATGGTAATGTTTTTTTTTTTTGTTTTATTCAAACTCAACAAAGTTTCAAAATGAGAGAAAATTTTTGAAACATTGTTTTTAAGGGGTATCGTACGCTACGATATAGAATGGGGTGGAGCAATGTATGGGACGATAGGCGGAATGAATGTAATCTACCTGAGTTGTGTAATGTGAAAGATATGTTTGTTTCATTTGACAACAAGTAGTGAATAATTAAGTAATCTTCGTTATTCAAAGTTGCCATGTGAATGATTTGTTGTTATATTCAAATTTTATTAGCGTAATGTGTTGTTTTTTGTGATTTGAAAATCATTGCGAAATAAAGCTGTATACTGGGCCGTTTACGACGAACTCGATTTCTCATCAAGTATACAGCCAAGCTCGCCAAATTATTACCAAATAAGTTAAATGTGTTCAATGTTTTATAGGTGAGATGTTGATTTGAACTTTTGGACCTCCTCAAATACGTCCTCCAAAACATTTAAGTCGTAAAATGATTGAAATAAGTTTTTTATATGCAGGTTGGTTGTGCAAAAGTCATTGTGCTATAAAGCTGTTTAACAGATGACATTCTCTCAATTCTCTCGTCAAATATGTTGCCAATGTCGCCAAATATACGAAATGTATTTTCCATTTTTTTTATCCTGGTTATATTATTGCCCTTTAGTGGGGATCTTCATTTTCCTGAAAAAGTGGAAGCAAAGTATAACGTAATCATAAATTTAATTGTTTCTTTCAGACATTATAAAATTAGAAATTTAATACTCGCTTTATGATCAAACTCAATAATTATATTCATTAAATATCACAATAAATTTAACGTATCCTTATGTAATGAGTTTAGAGAACTAATGGTACCTAATTGGTTTTTTAGCATTCTATTACAAGTTAAGAATCCATTATCTTTTTTATAGACATTTTAAAGTTATATATTTCAAACTTAATAATCATAGCTGATTAAACTAAATTTATTACATTCTGAAATTAATACTATCACTCTTCGACATACCCTTAACTAACACGGAGGGAAGGCAAGTAGTTACAAATTGTTCTAGCTTAATTTAATTAAGTCGTGAATCTAATTACCTCTTCACGAACTTCGTGGAATTTAGTCAATTCAAGTGATTACCTTCTACAAATCTAGCAATCACTTCCACGTGCACCTACATAATTTAACAATGATAACAAATGAGTTCTTTAAGCTCTATCCTATTACGTTAACTAAGTCATAAGTCCAATTATACCTTTTAACGAAACATTGTAATAGTAGTTATTTCAAACGCAATGACTACTCTTCTACCAACTCAACAATAATTTTCTAATGAAAGCATAATTCCTTCAGTGATGCCAATGAAAAACGTTCTATGATATGATGTACAAATATCGTTATACAAATACTTTCGGACTGAGCCAATCACGTATAACAAAACGTTCATAGTGGAATTCGGTCATTTTAAATGATTCAAATTATTCCCTGCTGAAACTTTTACATTCGCTTCACCATATCCATATGTAATCCAATACAGATTGCAAACTAGTTTTATGAGTGTTTCATCTGTATTCCATCATATTTACTAATAAGTATACTACTTAATATCCAATTACCTTTCTACGGAACGTCGCGAAAGAAGTCAATTCAAACTCAATGACTACTCATGAACCAACTCAACAATAATGACTTTAATAATAATAATGACTTTATGAAAATATAATTCCTTAAGTAATAAAAATAAAAAAACGCATTGTGACAGGGTTGGAGGATCGATACCCAAAAAGAGTTTCGGGCCGAGCCAATCACGTGGAACGGACATTGTAAAATTAGTCCTTTCGAATTCAATATTTACTATTTATTATCAACTCAATTATTATAGACTGAAAACATCACAATCACATAAACGCGTCCTATGTGGTATGAATAAGAAAGAGTTACCTTTACTGCATATTAACCCTTTCAGTCCCAGTGATGCCATTTGGCATCATCACTTTCAATATTTTTTTCAAAATTTTTATGTCCCGTTATGACATCCAAACACACATCATTCGATTCTTCACATTTTGTTCTATCAGACAATATTTTACATTAATCTCAATAGAAGTCAGAACTACTTTTTTTTTACTTAGAAAATAGTCAACAAGCGTTTCTCCTGATTTTTGGTAAGTTCACTTCAGTTCCACATATTTAAAACACAATTTAAACTATTTCGGTTTGAATAATTACTAAATTTTTTTTTAATAATATGGTCAGATACCTTAAAATATATAACTCGAAGCGTTTTCAGGTAATATATATTTTTTTATGTTGTTGTTTTCCACAGTTAACATTTTTTGGCATTGTTTCAAAAACCATATAAAATTTTTTAATGAATTTTTTATTCTTATGGGATTCGTATATTCGACCTAAAATAAGCTTATTTTGTGAATATCAGATATTTCTGTAGTGTAGTAATTTTTTGGGACTGAAAGGGTTAACTAAGTCATAAAAATTGAATACAAATTCCTCATACCGCACTTAGAAGAATTTAGTCATTTCAAGTTATTACTTGCTGAAAATGTTACAATCACTTCAACATATCCACATATAATCCAATAAAGATTACAAACGACTTTTTAATAGTTATTTCGGCCGTATTCTATCATATTTACAAAGTACCAAAACCAATTACCTTTTTGCGACAGTAGTCAATTCAAACTCAATGACTACTCATGAACCAACTCAACAATAATTACCTTATGAAAATATAATTCCCTCAGTGATAACAATAAAAAACGCGTTGTGACATAGTGTTGGAGGATCGATACCCGAAAAGAGTTTAGCACCGAGCCAATCACGTGAAACGGACATTGCAAAATTAGTCCTTTCGAATTCAATATTTACGAATTATTATTAACTAAATTATTATAAACTGAAAACATTACAATCACGTATAACGCGTCCTATGTGGTATGAATAGGGAAGAGTTACCTTTACTGCATATTAAATAAGTGATAAAAGTAGAATACAAATTCCTCATACCGCACTAGTGGAATTTAGTCATTTCAAGTTATTACTTGCTAAAAATGTTACAATCACTTCAACACATCCATATGTAATCTAATAACGATCGCAAACGACTTTTTAATAGTTATTTCGGCTGTATTCTATCATATTTACTAAGTACCAAAACCAATTACCTTTCTGCGACAGTAGCCAATTCAAACTCAATGACTACTCATGAACCAACTCAACAATAATTACCTTATGAAAATATAATTCCCTCAGTGATAACAATAAAAAACGCGTTGTGACATAGTGTTGGAGGATCGATACCCGAAAAGAGTTTCGGGCCGAGCCAATCACGTGGAACGAGCGTGTGCCAGGTATGTTGGTCCCCTCTTGGCACCATGCCAGCGACCATGCCAGTAGTTGTGCTGCTGTCCCGCAACGAAACTTATTTTACGAAATGGGGAGGGGAAAAGGGAAAAAATTGCGCCCTTCTTGCCATTACTTTTCAATGCTGTAGGGATATTAGGGAAGGGTATTTTGTTACTTGTAACCGTTTTTTGATTAAAGAGAACGGGATTTTTTTTTTAAAATTATCTGTTTGTTTATTTGCATTTCTACACTCTTAAAACAAAAGAGTGAAACCCACTCCAGTTGGAGAAGTGCATTTTCGACACAGGAAAGGAGTGAATATTAACTCAGACTGAGTTAAAATCACTCGTTTGGAGTGATCCTGTCGGAGGTTTAACACACAAAGGCTCCACTCCAAAAGGAGAAGTGCATTTTCCAGACTGGAGGAGTGAAAATTAATCAGACTGAGTTAAAATCGCTCGTTCGTTTTAAGAGTGCACATTTGTAATTGTGATTTTTTTATAAAGATATAAAACAGGCTTTGGTTATCGCCTACATCCAATGTTTTAATATATAAAAATTTTAACTTTCCATTTTTTGTCTCTGATCTGAAAAAATCTGAAAAAAAAATCTGAAATTACTAAATTACTAAGAATTCTTAAAATCATATTTGTTTATTCGCATGAAAAATATAACTTATGTTACTTCAGCCTATTTCACAAAGTTAAATAACTTTAAAAACTTTCACTGGAGGTAAATACTGAGTTACATTGGAGACAAAGTTGTTGAAAATAACTTCCATTTTGAATTTATTCTTTACGTATATTTGTTCAGAAGCATAATCTTTCGATTTTTAGGCAAGTGAATTATTTTTTCTTTGTAACTCCTGTTACTCTTAATTTTATACATAAATATCGATTTAAAAGTTAAATGTTAAATTAATTTTGTGAGACAATAGGTGAGATGTGTGTACCTCGCTACGTATTTTTCAAATCCTCATAAATCTACCACTGACATGATTTAAAGTTTGTAACTTTTATCTAGGTATAATTCGACCAATTACTTCCGATTGGATCTTTCTTATCTACTTAAAATAATAAATATAGCGAAATACAAGATCTTAAAAAATGAAATTGACTACACTCTCAGAAATAACACTTTCATTTTTGACGATTCATGAATCCTCAAGCCTCATTTCGTTAATTTTGAGGATTGTTTCGTCAAACTATCACGTGACTTCTGAGTAAACGCGAATTCTCACTTTTACGATCGTGATTTGACGATTCTGTATCTTGATTTTGAGGAAATTGAATCTCATTGTTGTACTCACATGCTCAAAAATGACGAAAAATTTCTTTAGATTAGACGACATTCAAATCCTCATAAAAATGACGATTCAAATTTCCTCACTTTGAGAAAACGAAAACTCGGAGAATTTGCCAGTAATGGAATCGTCAAAATTAAGGAAAATTTTGTCGTTTTGAGCATTCATTTTTGAGACTGTATGGGTGAAATACCAATATTATATCTATATAGACCAGTATTATATCTATAGGTAGCTTTTGCATCTAAGGTCATTCAACAAAACTTAATTATGATTATAAATTTATATTACTATTTTGATTATATTATTTTAATTAGTTTATAGAAAAATCGTATAGATAACAGAAATAACATGTTATCTTAATTACTAATTAATATTATACTTTAAATTAATAAAAAGATTTTAAATTAAGGTCCCCAATTAATGGGTAAAAATTTATATTTTTAATGAAAGGAAAATGCCAGAATTTCAGTAGAAGCCCAGTGATATAGGATTCCCTTTTTATTTAAACATTTTTCATTAATCCTTAATTTTAATCCATTTTAAGTCAAAAAACATTAAACATTTTGTGAAAAGCACACAAATATTGCTCCTTCAATAAATTATCTACTAAAAATATGGAATAAAGAGATTAGTTAACGGCAATGAACTCAACTTCAAGCACTTAATACTTTTATTTATTTTCTCAATTAATCATTCCATCAAAATGAAAATAATGCGCTGATTCGAAGGTGGATTTTATAAATGATGGATGAATTTTAGATACTATATATTCAGACCAGATTTGTTTCAGTGATTAACTTTCCGAAAGTGAAATCATTTCTTAATTTTCAAAAATGATATTTTACGAGCGCTGTTTTTGTTAATAAAAAACGATAAAAGTAAAACTTAGACTATTTGTACGATTTTTATAACTAGATAGTTGAGTAATAGACAAAAATATTCTGCGATATGCAAACAAAATGGTCACCCTAATGCTATGAAACAGAATTTCATTACGTTTAGAAAAGTAAAAACTTAACTGGAAAAATACAAATAATTACCAACGAAAATTAATGAAACGAAAAAGATATTGTCCACATTTCTTTACAACAGTTACAAGATTAAAATACATAACTTCTCATAAGTATCTTCTCTATCGCGACGAAAATTCAAACTAACCTAATCTTAAAAGTCCCTTAACATAAAACCAACTCTTTTAAAGAAATAACCTAAATCTCCTCTAAGTAGTTGCGGGAAAGCTGACATGGCTTCGGGTAGTTTCTGCAGGGGATGCCGCTTTTCAATTACGTTGGGTATTCTATGGCTCGATTAGATTGTCTTAAATGCTTTTATCAGAGTTAGGGGACGGGGATTTCTTTTTAATGTGCTCTGCGTCTTACTCAGAGAAGCGATTGAAAAAGCGCGCGCAGTTAATGTGAAGACGCTTTTGCGTTAGTTTTGGCTTTGTTTGGGACAATTTAGTCTATTTTTATATTTTCTCAAAATGAGATATCATTTTTTTTAATTTGTAGAATGGTAATTTACGTATTTTTTTACTCGGTTTCGGGGGCTTGCTTTATTTTACATATTGACTGCATACTAGTTAACAAATATATTGTAATGTTTTGGAATATCGATTATAACATTCGATTTTCGTTTTATAGTTAATTTAAATTGTAATGTTGTGGAATATCGATTATAACGTTCGAATATTCGTTTTATAGTTAATTTAAATTGTAATGTTGTGGAATATCAATTATAACGTTCCATTATTCGTTTTATAGTTAATTTAAATTGTAATGTTGTGGAATATCAATTATAACGTTCCATTATTCGTTTTATAGTTAATTTAAATTGTAATGTTGTGGAATATCGATTATAACGTTCGATTATTCGTTTTATAGTTAATTTAAATTGTAATGTTGTGTAATATCGATTATAACGCTCGATTATTCGTTTTATAGTTAATTTAAATTAAATTTATCGAGGAAGAACTTAGTAACTTTATATGCCAAACTACTATTTTAGTAAAAAAAGTATTTTTTATAACCAATTCACATGTTATAATTCTATTTTGAATAGAAGGTAAAACTTAAATTTTGTGTAAACTTTAAAAACATTTTATGTGTATAAAATTAATTGTAGCATCTGCATAAAAAATTATAATTCATTTTAAGTATAAATTCATATAAGTACTTAGAAAGTAAGAAATTATTTTTTAAGTTAAAAAAATACAACTGGTTAAAATCAGCTTAAGGTAGGCGAATACCCAAAATTCTAAAATTTTTACTATTTACTTTAATCTTTTCCAAATGAGGCATATTGATTTCAAATATAATGAACAATGCTATTTAGGCATTTTTTGTATTTATATAATTTATTTATTTTAATATAATATAATTTATTTATTTTAAACGGTGTTTTCAATTAAAAAAAGAGGTTTACGAGAACAAGTCTACCACATTGAATTTTCCTCCTACAAACATTAATTATGTGTTAAATTCTTCGTTTTGAACTGATACATGCAATGACCCTCTAGAGTTACATACAAATTACAAAAAAGAAGTTATTAAGAAAAATGTTATGAATTAACTAAAAAAAGAAGAAAAATTTCGATTAACTTACACTTGGACTTTTTTTTCAAAAAAAAGCTAGTATATTTACACCAGATGTTAGAGGTTTATAGCACAGATATATATTAAAATATCATCTGTAAAAAAAATTCAGGTAAAATAATGTAAAACTTTTTATTATAAAACCCCTTTTTTAGTTGAAAAATAACGTTTAAAATAAATCAATTATATTTAAATAAAAAAATTGCCTAAAAAGAATTGTTCATTACATTTGAAATCAATATGCCAAATTTGGAAAAGATTAAACTAACAGTAAAAATTTTAGAATTTTGGGTATTCGCCTACATTAATCAGTTCAAAATAAAATTTGCAGTCAAATTGTTAGGAATGAATTATATTCTTTTCAAGGAATCTACTTAAGCCGTTTCCCACATTTTTCGATAAAAATCACTTTGGTAAAAAAAAAATTCCAAGTAGAAAAGAATGTTTTTCTGACAATTATCGGCATTTAAAAGATTAATTTCAAATTAAATGAGCTTATGGGATTTACGTTTAATTGACTCTTTATTTTTTCTCGTAAAACAATTAAAAAGTTGATAATTCCTAAAAGTAAAAGCATCTTTTCATCTTTTTGATTATTCAGGAATCATAATTTGATTTTTCATAACTTTCACTTAAGATTAAAAACTTCAATACCGTCTTTCCTTTCTTTAGTTTAAAAAACAAACCCTTTTTCAGATGGAATATATATTTTAAGAATTCCGATATTTAATTAATTACTATAGGAAATAAAACTTATTATTAATATCATAATAAGCTTACAAAAGTGGTTCAATCGCAACCTTTATTCAACTGCCCTCATAATTTTATTGTACAAAAATATATTTTGTTATCGATTTTGGGCAATCTTTTATATTGTTTGAAATATTTAAGTTATTTATTAAAATTTTAAAAATGCCATTTTATTTTCTCTCTCTTATCTCAATTTTCTTAATAGTGAAAGAGAAAACTTGGAACTGTTTCATTAACCATTAAATTATGTCATTAACCATTTATTTATTTCATTAACCATTTATTTATTTCATTAATCATTTATTTATTTCATTCACCATTTATTTATTTCATTCACCATTTATTTATTTCATTATCCATTTTTTTTTTTCATTAACCATTTATTTATTTCACTAACCATTTATTTATTTCATTAACCGTTTATTTACTTCATTAACCATTTATTTATTTCATTATCCATTTTTTTTTTCATTAACCATTTATTTATTTCATTAACCATTAACCTTTTGTAATTGTACCAAATTTTTGACTTGTTTATGATTTTCCTCTGAGGAATACAGATGCATTAATCCCATCACCTGATTGTTAGGTTTTTCAGTAGCATACGTAATTTAAAAAAAATAAATAAATTTTACTTGTTTACTGGATTTTAAAATTTAAAGTATAAGTCATTTATAATCATCTGCTACAAAAATAAAATTTTAAACAATTTTTTAAAAAATGCATTTTTGGTTAAAATTTGTATCTTTAATCTCCTGCAGTATAAACAAGATTACACATCAGCCAAATTGCGTATACCTCAAAAGGTTATGTTTAGCTTTCATCAAAAAAATAAATCTTGTTATTTCTTTTAACTTTTAACAAGATACAATATATTTTTGTTGTTTTCTTTCTCATTTATCAGGGGAAAGTTTTTTTTTTTTTTTTTGATGAACTAAAAATCTTACTCCATAAGACCTAGAAATTTTAACTTGTTTTAGGTTAACTCAAAACTTAATTTATTTTGCAGAACCAGTAAATGACGTAATGTCTTTAAAAAAAAGTATAAACTCTTTAACGACCAAATTTGCCATGCTATTTACCAATTAAACTTTTTCCATGTAAAAATAGGCTTATTGCCTAAGTTTATCTAACGAAACAAAATATAAGACAAATAAAGAAGGTAGTATACAATCTTCTTTAACTTCTATATAAATTGTTTATTGTACTAAACAATTTATATAAGAAATTTAATCTAGCAATTGATATAGAAAAGCATGTTTAAAAACTTAAAATTGACGTTTTTATTCGGTTCGGTTAATGATATTCACAAGTGGAAGGTTAATCTATAAAGAAGTATTATTTTCTTTTTGTGTTTGTGTGAAAATCTAACTTAGGCCACTTATTTAAAAAAAAAACTCTTTGACTATACACATCTAATGACTCTCCACTACTAGTTTTCTTGCAACCCTTCCCAGAGTAAGCATTTTTTTCACTTAGATAGTAAGCATTTTTCTTCATTCAATAAGAATTATTTTTACATTTTCCTCTTTTAAGTTATGGTTATCTTTTATACGGCTTTAAACAATTTTGATAATGCGGAGTTTGTGAATTAAAATAATTTAAGTTCACTAATACTCACCTACTTAAAAAAAATATTTTCATTTTTCGCCTTCAAATTAAAATTGCATAACAATTTTAAATAAGCTACTTTATTCACGAAAGTCATTCAAAAGAAGTTTAAAGGTCCGCCGTTTATAAATAACACCAACGGTATTCTTAACATAAAGAATATCACTTCCAGGTGCTAAATGAGAAACTGAATAAAACACCTGCTATTTTTATACTATTCCAATAATACGGTACATTTTTAGCAAAGTTAAAGATTCTTATTCATTGGCTAGAAATAGGCAGCCGGAAATACTACTAAATCCGAAATACAGTAGGTCACTTTCGTGGAAGTCTACTTCTGGCAGGTGGAGAGATTTCCTTGTATTTCCATTCGATTTAGATTACTGGTGTTCTATATAGAGAGAGAAATATTCTATATAGAGAAATAATGATGTCATCGGGATTATTATAAAGCATGCAGGCTCAAATTCCGGTTTGGCATGGCCCTGAAATTTGAAATATGCACTGATTTTGAAGCATTAATAGCTTATAAATTAATGATTTCTCTGTTATGACAGCATTTCTAAACATGATAGTCGTAATAACAGAAAAAAAAGACAAATTTGAGGATTAAATATCGTCTGATTTTTTTAATCATTTATTTTGGGTTTTAGAAAAAAAAGACAAATTGGAGTATAAAATATCGTCTGATTTTTTAATCACTTATTTTGGAAGTTTTGAAAGGAAAATTTATTGGCCTATCTCGAGACTATTTTAAAAAGTTTATCAATTAATTATTGATTCAAAGGAGACTATTTCACTTCAAATTGGTTTTATTTTGAATATTTTCCAGTAATAGTTTGAGTATTTTACGTGTTCGTGTAGTGTTTATCCTAAGAATTTTTTTTTTTGTATTTTAAAATTAAGTTCAGTGAATCGTTAAATTTTTAATTCGATTTTAGAATCCAGAGCATATATTACGATTAGTAAGAAAAACGATAATTTATAACGAGCATCATAAAACATCTTTATTTCATTGTTATAGATTCTGTATAGCCTGACCAGATTTATTTCAATGATTTACTTTTCGACTATGAAATCATCATTAAATTTTCATAAATAGTACTTTATTTACGTGTTTTTGTTTGCAAATTTATAAAAAAAAGGAGAAAATTTACACAATAGTCGAGTAACAAACCAAACTGATACTGCAAATTGCAGAACGTCTGACCCAAATTGCATAGAACACAGAAGTAAGATTCCTACGACATATTTTTTACGTTTTTGGTTGGTGTATTATTATTTATTAACTTTTTATTTATTCTTGGAGTGTACTACGTACGTTTGAGTAATTCATGCTTCTTGGAGTTTCAAACTTTACAAATTGGAAACCTACTTTGTCATTCATAATAAAATATTATTGAATTAATTATTTTGTAATACGGAATTTAAAGTTACAGTTTTCTTTGTGATTCTTCAGTATAATAAAATAACATAATTTTACAAAGTTTAAACTTTTTGCTGTTTAAAAATATATTAAATAAAACAATAAAAATCTATCTATCATTATACACAAGCGACACATTTCAAAACTATAACATAATCTAAAATAAAAAATATAAGCCCAATTACAATTTTCCTTAAATATATAACTCTAGATCCATCAACTCTACTTAGCTCATAAACCCATCTCAATCCATTGAAAAACTCCCACTCTCTGAAAACATTCTCTTCAAAACGAAATAATATTCTAATAAATAAAATTATTAGCTCCAAACATAAAAATACGCGACATCTTATCCCAGCAGACGAGAATCTGAAGAATTATTCGTCGTTTTCATCGTGTCATTTGTTTTCTCCCGGTGGCAGCACTCCAGTCGCGGAATCCCGCCAAGTTTTCCCTTTATCTTGAGCTTTGATCCTGTCAAAGTGGTGATTGTGATCCACGTGTCATTGGTTTCGTTTTGTTTCCGAGTATTGTTAGGAAACCAACATTACAGGGGTGCGCCATCTGTTGGGAGATCGAGACACTAATTTATTTATTTATTTATTTATTTATTTATTTATTTATTTATTTATTTATTTATTTATTTATTTATTTATTTATTTATTTATTTATTTATTTATTTATTTATTTATTTATTTATTTATTTATTTAGTTATTTAGTTATTTAGTTATTTATTTATTTAGTTATTTATTTATTTATTTATTTAGTTATTTATTTAGTTATTTATTTAGTTATTTAGTTATTTATTTATTTAGTTATTTAGTTATTTAGTTAGTTATTTATTTAGTTAGTTATTTATTTAGTTAGTTATTTATTTAGTTAGTTATTTATTTAGTTAGTTATTTATTTAGTTAGTTATTTATTTAGTTAGTTATTTATTTAGTTAGTTATTTATTTAGTTAGTTATTTATTTAGTTAGTTATTTATTTAGTTAGTTATTTATTTAGTTAGTTATTTAGTTATTTATTTATTTATTAGTTATTTATTTATTAGTTATTTATTTATTTAGTTATTTAATTATTTAGTTATTTAGTTAATTATTTATTTATTTAGTTAATTATTTATTTATTTAGTTAATTATTTATTTATTTAGTTAATTATTTATTTATTTAGTTAATTATTTATTTATTTAGTTAATTATTTATTTAGTTAGTTAATTATTTATTTAGTTAGTTAATTATTTATTTAGTTAGTTAATTATTTATTTAGTTAGTTAATTATTTATTTAGTTAGTTAATTATTTATTTAGTTAGTTAATTATTTATTTAGTTAGTTAATTATTTATTTAGTTAGTTAATTATTTATTTAGTTAGTTAATTATTTATTTAGTTAGTTAATTATTTATTTAGTTAGTTAATTATTTATTTAGTTAGTTAATTATTTATTTAGTTAGTTAATTATTTATTTAGTTATTTATTTATTTATTTAGTTATTTATTTATTTATTTATTTATTTAATTATTTATTTATTTATTTAATTATTTATTTATTTATTTAGTTAATTATTTATTTATTTATTTAGTTAATTATTTATTTATTTATTTAGTTAATTATTTATTTATTTATTTAGTTAATTATTTATTTATTTATTTAGTTAATTATTTATTTATTTAGTTAATTATTTATTTATTTAGTTAATTATTTATTTATTTAGTTAATTATTTATTTATTTAGTTATTTATTTAGTTATTTATTTATTTATTTAGTTATTTATTTATTTATTTAGTTATTTATTTATTTATTTATTTATTTATTTATTTATTTATTTATTTATTTATTTATTTATTTATTTATTTATTTATTTATTTATTTATTTATTTATTTATTTATTTATTTATTTATTTATTTATTTATTTATTTATTTATTTATTTATTTATTTATTTATTTATTTATTTATTTATTTATTTATTTATTTATTTATTTATTTATTTATTTAGTTATTTTGCAAAGTAAAAAAATCAACATTCTAAAATTATTTGATAAGTAATAAGTTGTTTAAAAAAACTTCTACAATGCTGATTTCAAATTTGCATTTAGTTTAAAATTTTAATTATAGCTAAGTTTAATAGCTTCACGTTTTGCTTAAATTTTCATGAATTATACCTTTTTTTCGTTTCATTTAGTATTAAATTTTAGTGTGTTTATAAGTTAAAATTAAATTATTTCTTACACATATCATAAAGAAATAATTATATCTTTATATCATGCTTCTTTATTTCAAATAAAACCATTAATAATATAATTTATTAAAATATGTATATTCAAAAAGTAAAATATAGTTGTTAAATAGTCTTAATGTGAAAACTAAAATGTATATATTTATGAAAATGTATCGAGCTTTTTAAACCAGAATGTTTTGATTTATTGTGTCTAGAAAAATAATGCCCATATTTGCCACAATTTCAGATTTCTTTTGCAAAGTTTAAATTTTGAAATTCTTGCTGACACGATTTCAAATTTGTACACATAAAATTTACAACCTTAGCCCGAACAAAAGTAGGTAATGCTATTAGGCAAATTAGTTTGTTTATACTACAGCATATAAAGGATCGATGTGAGCCAGCACCATTATAAAATTATTTTTCAGCACACTTTACCAAATTTAAAATACCTTCTCCAAAAATATCAGTATAAAATCAATGAAAATTGACTACTATATATATTTTTTCGACAAAAATAGATTGCCTAGTACACCTTTCGTATGTACACACGCGTCTGCTAGATATCCTATTGAGGCTTGTTTTACAGGCTATTTTTATTTGCTTTGTTGTCTAACCCACCTGGTACAATACCTGGCGAGTATAAAAGCGAAGTTGGCAGCTGGAATGACAGTCGAAAATGAAGGATGCGTGGGAGTAGGTATTTATAATGGAAATCGCTTTTAAGGCATTGACTGTGGTTGCGATACAAGGAGAATATGTTCAATTCGTACAAGTATCGCTAAATTTTGTTTATATCAGTGTTTTTATGAAGCGCATTATTTGATAATAAAGCAGACGATAGATAGTATAAATTTAATTTACGAAGGAAAATTAATGAAAATATTTTATTCGGGTTCTTAGAAATTTAAATGATAGCTGGGTGCCGTGTTTGGTGAATTTTTTTCTATGTAGGGTAAGATGGGGTAAGTGGGCCAATGGGGTAAGTGGGCCACTATTTCCCCAATTATTGACTTTTAAAAAAATATGTTACCATAGTTTTACGTATTTATCCCAATATATACAGGAAACATTATGGCATCATTTTCATTTGAGAATGTAACAAGGTACAATCCTTTTTGTGACAATTTTTAAAATTGCATCTTATCGTAATTCACACCATCATACTATTTTTTTTTATTTCCAAACGGTTCATGATACAAAACAAAATGTTATATATTTTGAAAATGTATAAAACATAGTATATTTTTGTAGTGTCATGTACATTTAATGTTTATAAGGTTAAAACAAAATTGGTTTGGCCCATTTGCCCCGCGTTTGGGGTAAGTGGGCCACCACAATGGCGGGATAAGTGGGCCATACGCGGCCCACTTTCCCCAACTCTTTACTATACTCAAAAATACTCATATTCACTGATTCATAGGGTTAGTCATATTTACTATTCACGGTCATATTCACTGCCATGGGCCCAGTTTAAAATCTGCAGTCCTAACATTAAGTTTACACTACATGCAAAAATTAAACAGTCAATATTAACATATTTTTTCTTTTAGTTAGCTTGCATGCTAGAAAAAGTTGCTATGATGGAACTATTGAAGATACATCATGAATTTTTTGTTTCAAACATTCAAAATGTAATGTAGATTATCCCACTTGCCCCACCATATCTCTACCAGTAATGTGTAAAAATATATTGGGGGGAGGGGGTGCCCACTTACCCCACCTTGCGGCCAAGTGGGCCACTCCGACGACCCAAAAGAAAAACTTATTTTTTAAATTTATTTTTTGCCAATTGGTTTTAAGATTGTCATGGGTACAGTAATAACATACGAGAGAATAGACCACAAAAAAAATAAGTTGTTAGGCCTATTACATCCAGTGCTATGAGGATCTAAAGTCGAATTATGCCAAAAAGGGGTCCCACTTACCCCACCTTACCCTATATAAGTCTTGTGTAGAAACGGTTGTAGACAATTTCTACTGTTACAAACTTACTCGTTTCTGATACGAATTTCAGCAACTGTTGAAACCTTTCACTCTTAAAAAGTCAAGGCGACCGTACAACTAAGAATTCGATAATGATATTCCCATCACATATTACGAGGAAACAAGTCAACCTAAGGGGCGAAAGTGTTAGGCAAGGGAAAAGTAGGCTTTTATAGTTCTTTAAGAACTTCTTGGATTTTTTTTTACGATTTATTTTTACGATTAAAAAACAGCTTTAACGTTAAAATTACAAATTGTTCGCATAAAATATACAGATTTTTTTCGTCAATTATACAGTATTTTCTGGCATACCAGTTGACAAATTTTTTTCGTTAAAAACAGCAGACTTTTTTGCAGTGTAGTTATAGACTGTTACCACGAGATTAATATTATTTCAATCATTCATTATTTTAAAAAAATGTAGCACTATACACAGTTTTCTAAGGTTTCTATTAAACAAGTTTTTATTATTTCAATTATAAATTATAATTTTTTGGGGAGATTTGGTTCGAGGACTTGATTTGCTTAGGAAAAATTACTTTAAAAAAATTGAAAACATAATTTTCGGTGAAAAATATCTCATAAAAGCAAGATGTGGGATGCGTGCAAGAACTACGTTAGACTGTTGAGTAGTTCCGTAGATGCATGAAGTCTTAAGATTTGTTTGTTTAGTTTCAATTATCGTCGCACTAGAGCTATAAGAAGGCTATTGGCGATGGGCGTCGTATTTTAGAATCACAGTCAAGTGACCTGAGAGGGCACCCAACGCAACCGTTAAGGGCGACGACGCACGCAGCGTTAGGACTTTGGTGGATATTTAACATGCACTCCCTCCACACGTGGTATTATTTGCCGGAAATTTTTGGCTTCATGGGCCATTTATAGGTCGCAGTAATTTTGGTGATGCCCGGACCCGAACCTGGGACCCTCCGCATGCTGGCGAATGCCTAACTGACTGGGCTCTTCAGCCTCTCGTCTTCTGATGCCAACACTTTGCCGAGCATGCTTCTGAGTGGGTTTCGGCATTCTCGATTCAATAGCCCCGTGTATATGGGACTATTTTCCAAATAAATTAACTGCAAAATATAATGAAATTAATATAAATTGTAGTATAATTAATTTTTAGTTCTAATATATAAAGTTTTAATGAATGGTTACCTTTTTTCAGTTTTCTGTAAAAATTAGTTGAGTGCAGAAACGGCATAAGTCAAAATCAAATTTTAAACTTCTCTAAGACAAATTTATGTAAAAATCAGGTAATTTCTACATGGGACAGTAACCTGTTATGAATAAGGAAAAAAATTTCAAATATTTTTATGTGGTGACGTTATGACGTTTTATCTCTCCTTAAAAATATAAAAAAATTATAACTAAAGGGGTTTCTGTGCTCTCACCCATTCAATTCTAAATTAATCCTTATTTTTGATTTCAAAACTATTCGTAGTTTTCTGTTTTTACTTAAAGAGAAAATATTATAATGATATCCTTGAAAAGCAAAAAAATGCAAATAATGTAATAATTTTGTAAATAATGATGCATATTTATTTAAGGTAATTATCTTCTTTGGTAACTTTAACTTACATTTTTGTAAGATATCATTAAAATTATTCTTCGGCATAAAAAAATCGGCTTAAAATTATTCTTCGGCTTATAAATAAACATCTAACTGAATGAATAAAATGTTTTTATATGACGAAAATATGCAATTGAAATTCATTATAATAACAAGAATTACATTGCAGTGCAATAATAAGAATCGCCCTTGCAATGTCATACTAAGAATCTTACTGCAGTATTTTTTTTTTCAAATTTTAAGTATTAAAAGAATTGCTTGGTACATATTTTTCTGATTAGCACTGCACAGTTGTTTTCGCGTTGAGTGTGTCACCGTGCTGAAAATAGTGTTTTACAGAGTCTTAGTAAAGTGGGAAAAAACTACTAGGTAGCTCTTTAGATTTTAGTTTGGGTAGACTGGGGCCAGTTTTCCAGCTTTTTTTTTATTTTCTTATATATTTTTTTTATTTTTATCAATTTTGATAAACATAATATTATTGATTTACATATACTTTTATATACAAAACATCTATTTATTAAAAGTATGGTTTTGATACTTTTTAGCATAGTTGAAATTAAATAGATCTCGCGAATTTAGTTAGTACAATAGATAAATAAAAAATATAGGAGTCAAACTCAATTTATTATTTATTATTTTAAGTAAAAAAATTAGGCAAAAATTAAAACAATACAGGTATTGATTTCTACATCTTTGCCATAAATCAGCATATAAATAAATATATAACTGAATGAGTAAAATATCTTTAGATTGATTTTAGCTTCCACATTTTACAATCGTTCAGTCCGTCTGTCCGTCCGTCACCCACTTTCACAGAGCGAACCAAAAGTCGCACAAACAATTGGAATACGTCATTTTAAAGCAAAAAATCGGGCTAGGTTACATCCCAAATTTCATTAAAAAATTTAAATTAGAAGTATATTTAAAATTTAAATAACTAAAAATTTAATCTACATTGAAATAACATGCAAATTCCATTTTCACTCAATATTTTCACTGTTGCCATTTCGTCAAACGTACGAGAAACTTTATTTAAAATAAAAACAAAACCTTTGAAAGAAAATTTATTTATGTGATACAATTCGGTTTGGATTGTTGAACTATCACAATAGACTTCTTTTGATGGTTCATTATATATGTATGAAGAAAGATGTATAAAGAATTCTAATTTTGCATAAAATATATGCAAAGTTTCTCTTTTATTTTTTAAGCATCATTTTTACTAATTATATATTTTTCGAACTGTAAATTAAATTCCGGCAACTAAAAGAATTATATTTATTAAAAATTTGCATCATTATTCCACGAATTCCAAACAAATTTAGCAAACGATAATGAGTAATTTTTAATTTGACAAAGTATATTAATGAAAATAGTTAATTTTGGCGTTTACAATTCTAAATTAGAAATCTCTGTTAGGCGAATTTCTTTCTGAGGTGTATAATAAGTGTGTTTCCTGTGAGCATAAATATGGTGTGGAAGCGGTTTTAGTGACAGGTTCTGTAACAAACCAACTTGTTTATACGACTAAAATATGCAATTGCAATGAATTATAATAATAAGAATCGCATTACAATGTTATAATAAGGATCTTACTGAAGTATTTCTACTTTTCAAATGTTTAAATATTAAAAGAATTGTAGGGTGCATATTGTTCTGATTTGGCACTGTACAGTTGTTTTTGCGATGAGTGTGTCACCATGCTGAAAATAGAGTTTTACAGAGGTCTCCGTAAAGTGGGAAGAAAACTACTAGGTAGCTCGTTAGTTTGTAGTCAGGGCTTGTAGTTTGGGTAGTCAGGGGGGGGGGGGCAGTTTCCAGCTTTTTTTTTTATTTTGCTTATACATTTTTTATCCATTTTGAGAATAACTTAATATTAATGATTTACATATATTTTTACTTACAAAATAGCGCCATTTAAAAAGTTACTACAGTTTTTTAACGGTAAAAAAATTAAATTTAAAGTATTTTAAAGGGAAAATATGCTCCGTATGAAGTACGAAGTTTTCTAATTTACTAAAAATAGCCCAGAAATCGTTAAGAGATTTAAGGGTTTTTTGTACATTGGTAATTCTTTAGAAAGGAAAAACAAGGGTTGGCCCTCCAATAATTTTGAAATTTTTAATTAAAGTAAAATTACCTTACCAAATAATATAATTCCGCTTCTAACATACCAAAATTTCAGAAAAACAATCAGTTTAAGCATTTCTTTTCAAAAGAAGACTCCGAAGGGTTGACCCTCCATAAATTTTAAATTCATTTATAATTACCCAACTTTACCAAACAATAAATCCCATTGCATAACATAACAAAACTTCACCGAGCAATCAGTACAGACATCTCTCTTTTTAAAAACGAGCGTTGACCCTCCATAATTTTTTTTAATTCTTATTTAAAGTTAAATAAACCTCCATAATTTTAAATTCCTATCTAAAGTTAAATAACTTAACCAAATAATAAAGCTCCACAATAACATAATAAAATTTCAGAAACACAATCAGTATAGGAATCTCTCTTAAAAAAAGAACGAGGGTTGACCCCTCCATAATTTTAAATTCTTATTTAAAGTTAAATAAATAAAATAATAAATCCCACAATAACATAACAAAATTTCAGAAACACAATCAGTATAGGTATCCCTCTTCAAAAATAAACGAGGGTTGACCCTCCATAATTTTAAATTCCTATTTATATATAAAGTTCAATAAATAAAATATTAAATCCCACAATAACATAACAAAATTTCAGAAACACAATCAGTAGTATAGGTATCCCTCTTCAAAAATAAACGAGGGTTGACCCTCCATAATTTTAAATTCCTATTTATATATAAAGTTAAATAAATAAAATATTAAATCCCACAATAACATAACAAAATTTCAGAAACACAATCAGTAGTATAGGTATCCCTCTTCAAAAATAAACGAGGGTTGACCCTCCATAATTTTAAATTCCTATTTATATATAAAGTTAAATAAATAAAATATTAAATCCCACAATAACATAACAAAATTTCAGAAACACAATCAGTAGTATAGGTATCCCTCTTCAAAAATAAACGAGGGTTGACCCTCCATAATTTTAAATTCCTATTTATATATAAAGTTAAATAAATAAAATATTAAATCCCACAATAACATAACAAAATTTCAGAAACACAATCAGTAGTATAGGTATCCCTCTTCAAAAATAAACGAGGGTTGACCCTCCATAATTTTAAATTCAATTAGAATTACCCAACTTTACCAAACAATAAAACCCATTGTATAACATAACAAAACTTCACCCAACAATCAGTGCAGACATCCCTCTTTTAAAAAACGAGCGTTGACCCTCCATAATTCTCTCTAATTTCTTATTTAAAGTTAAATAAACCTCCATAATTTTAAATTCCTAACTAAAGATAAATAACTTAACCAAATAATAAAGCTCCACAATAACATAATAAAATTTCAGAAACACAATCAGTATAGGAATCTCTCTTAAAAAAAGAACGAGGGTTGACCCCTCCATAATTTTAAATTCTTATTTAAAGTTAAATAAATAAAATAATAAATCCCACAATAACATAACAAAATTTCAGAAACACAATCAGTATAGGCATCCCTCTTCAAAAATAAACGAGGGTTGACCCTCCATAATTTTAAATTCCTATTTATATATAAAGTTAAATAAATAAAATATTAAATCCCACAATAACATAACAAAATTTCAGAAACACAATCAGTATAGGTATCCCTCTTGAAAAAAAATCCCCAACAAGGGCTGACTTTAATTCCCTCCATCCAAACTCTAAACTAGTTCCCCCATCCCATCCCGTTGTCTTGACAACGGAAGCTCAAAATGAGACGGGGGGAAAAAAACTTAGGATTAACAACACGGGCCTGACTTGGCCTCCCACCGTTGCTATAGCTACGGCTGATAACTTTTTTATGATTTTATTTTTCGTTTCATTATTTTTGGGGGGGCTAGTGCACTTTGGCGGGGATGGGACTCATTAGATCGGGGCCCGCGAATATGGGGACGGCTCCTTCCCGTCCCCTAGTAATTAGGATGTCTGTATGTGGGACTAGAGACGGGTTGTGAGAGATGGTAGTTGCCCCTGTCAGGGGGTTTTGTACTTAGGATGTCGTTTATTTTTTTATGATTTTGATAATAGGGAATGGGACTAGAATGCCATGGAACTCTTTCGGAGGGTTTATGGTAATTAACACGTTTAGTGCGGTGGAAGAAGAATTGATATAGCATCGAATTCTCAGTTAACTACAACTATCATTTTACTTGGATTTTTTTTTAATTACTCAATTCTGGGCCTAAACCACATGGTACATATTATGTCGCATAATTTATGGTGTACTACAGATATTATTCCACTAAATGTTACTTACTTAAGAATAAATACCTCTTTTCTACTTCAACCTTCATAATTTTAATTTCACTGAAAATTACACAAGTTTTAATAGTCCACAATATGGCTAGTAATTAGGATGTCTGTATGTGGGACTAGAGACGGGTTGTGAAAGATGGTAGTTGCCCCTGTCAGGGGGTTTTGTACTTAGGATGTCGTTTATTTTTTTATGATTTTGATAATAGGGAATGGGACTAGAATGCCATGGAACTCTTTCGGAGGGTTTATGGTAATTAACACGTTTAGTGCGGTGGAAGAAGAATTGATATAGCATCGAATTCTTAGTTAACTACAACTATCATTTTACTTGGATTTTTTTTAATTACTCAATTCTGTGCCTAAACCACATGGTACATATTATGTCGCATAATTAATGGTGT
Source organism: Hylyphantes graminicola (assembly GCA_023701765.1). Lineage (NCBI taxonomy): Eukaryota > Metazoa > Arthropoda > Arachnida > Araneae > Linyphiidae > Hylyphantes > Hylyphantes graminicola. The sequence continues at coordinate 4,553,628 of CM043123.1, forward strand.
ACTACAGATATTATTCCACTAAATGTTACTTACTTAAGAATAAATACCTCTTTTCTACTTCAACCTTCATAATTTTAATTTCACTGAAAATTACACAAGTTTTAATAGTCCACAATATGGGGACGGCTCCTTCCCGTCCCCTAGTAATTAGGATGTCTGTATGTGGGACTAGAGACGGGTTGTGAAAGATGGTAGTTGCCCCTGTCAGGGGGTTTTGTACTTAGGATGTCGTTTATTTTTTTATGATTTTGATAATAGGGAATGGGACTAGAATGCCATTTAACTCTTTCGGAGGGTTTATGGTAATTAACACGTTTAGAGTGCGGTGGAGGAATTGGCATGAGATAGAATTCTTAGCTAACTATATTGGACAAGACAATTTGTACGGTGATTTTTGTAAATTGAGCCAACAAAAATCCGCTTCATTGTATCTATCAGCTGCATATTGCGAGCTTTCAGAGACGATTTGGGTTTCGAATTTTCAGAAAGAAATATCCTTAAACAATAGCTTGGCACTTTCAACAACTTTAGTAAAATTCCAGATGCACCCAACGAAATCTAAAACAACATTTTATCATTAGACCACTGACAGACATCGTTTGAACGACTTCAGTGTTAGAACACAAAAAAACTTGTGCTCAAACATTACGAGTGGAACACAAATATTGTGTAAAAATGGCACACTGCAATATTGTGTTGTTCAAATACAAAACTTGTGTTGATGACACTCGAATACAAATAAGTGTTGATAACACACGAATACAAATGTGTATTGATAACACATGAATACAAATGTGTGTTGATAACACACGAATAGAAATGTATGTTGATAACATACGAATGCAAATGTGTGTTGATAACACATGAATACAAATGTGTGTTGATAACACAATACAAATGTGTGCTGTATTGTGTAATCAACCTGATACAAATATGTTTTGATAACACACGAATACAAATGTGTGTTGACACACGAATACAAATGTGTGTTGATAACACATGAATAGAAATGTGTATTGGTGCAACACAACTGACAATCCCGAGAGGAAGCTATTATTATATCCATACCAATCGAAAAAAAGTTGTAAACTATATTGTTTTCTCAAATACGTATAACAAAATAATAACATTCATATTAAAGTATATCTCTTTAAAAAAAAAGCCTTCTCGTAAGATACGTTTTTGAAGTTTTACTGCCATGGGCAAGTAAACTGCAGTAATCGCAACAATAAGTTGTACCATTTTTGATCTGAAAAAAAAAAATCCAGAATGTTTTCCTAATTGTTAAAGTAATTGATAGATTGCCGCCCCGGTGGCGCAATCGTTAGGACTCTAGCCTTTGGAGCTGCTGGGGTCGAGTTCGAATCCCGGTCAGGCATGGATGTTTGTTACCGTCAATAAATGCTGTTATTTGTCTATGCGTTATTCCCTTCATTGTGACTGTAAAAATTCTTTCTGTGTCTGTCCCACCTGACGAAAGCTTATAAGCGGTTCTCTGAACAAGCACACAAGCTGGAATATATATGTACCATACCATATCATACCATACCTAATTGCTAGATTGCAACAATGGTCCAAGTTATAATGGAAGTTATTGCAGTTTACCTGCCCACGGCAGTTTAGTATAGTCATTTTTCCAAAACATTAAAGAGCAGATACTAAGCTATATTTCGGAAGAATATATGGGTGCTGTGCTTTCCACGCAATTTTTGTGCTAACCATGTATTATTATTGGGTCACAACATAATTATTTCTTACTATAAATAAGATTGTGGTTTTAAATAAACACAGGTAGAGTAAGTCAACAGATAAACATATGTATGTAGTCCAATCTTTTATTTTTACTTTAATTTGATTTCGATGTTTCTACTGCGGCTAAAAATTAACGATGTACGATTATTTTTAGACGTCCAAAAGTAGCAAGACAGAATATGGAAAACACTCTTTTCTTTCTACTACTCCAAATAAAATCTGTAATAGAATCATTCGCAATGATTCATATCATTAATCTAACCCAGGTCTTAAAATATAATTGTTAATATTCTAGTATATCTCATATTAATGAGAGAAATTTCCATTTTCGTCATGTAGCCGAGTTCGTCATCTTACCCTAACTAATATTGCACCAAGCAGTGCATATTAATTACAGGTGGTTTCATTTTCGCGCTCATGGCTCATCTTCTGGATATAATGATCTGTGGAGATAAATATGAAGCTTGGGTTCGGAGCAATTTGGGAGCCGCAATGGTTCACAAGTGATTTGTCAAGCGAATTACTCGCGGCTCCAATTTTGCTCCAGAGTTTGAGAGTTTACTGTCTTAAAACTTAAAATAAAGTGAATTCAGTGCAAAAAAATCAGTGTGGGAGGATATATTTATTTTTATTTATCAATTGAATTACATTAAAAACCGTTATTGATATAATGGATTTCCATATTTTTTTTATTTAATAATGTAAGAATATTTATTTAATTATTAAACTCTATTGTGTATCTAAAATTTCTTATGATATCAGTGTATTAAATAAAATTATTTAAATGTTAAAGGAACCAATACATATTTTTAACAAACTTTTAATTTTATATAAAATTGTAAAAATCGAATTTCTCCTCTGTTTCAAGCACTTTGATTTATAATAAGTGGGGCTTTTACGATATCATTATAATACAATTCATTACGATCAAACTAATCCAAGACTTTTTGTGTAAACGAACAGCAAAAAACACCTTGCGTAAAATTCAGTCCATTTAACTGAAAACTTTTTTCAAAAATAAATGACAACATACAAAATAATAAAAGAAAATTTAAAGGCAACACAAAAATGTAACATTAATTAATCACGCCATATTGTCAAACGAGGAATTTGTATGCTGCTTTAAAAGCAAAAATTTACTTGTTTAATTGAAAAATTTAGTTAGTAGCTGGTCTTTAGCTCATTTTCTAAACCTTTGAAATTTGAAATATTTACCTAAAGTGAAATATTTTATCGCTTATGCATTAAAAATTAGTTAAAACATGCAATTTTCCTTTGTAGTATGTTCTACGTTAGTTCTTTCCTCTTAATAGATATATTATGAAAATTGATTTTTCATGCTTATAATTATTTATTTTAACTTTATTTTATGTTTTTTTGAAAAATTTACAAAGTTTACTTTTAAACCAGAATCTAATTTCAAAAAATAGATTTTAACATTGGCCCTAGAACCTGTAGAGTAGGTGTGGCTGCTATACCAACTTTACCGTAAGTGATGTATATCGAAAGAAATTTTACTTTAAAGTTATCGAATTTCAATAGTTTACTTTATTGTCAATACCTGCTATAATTAAGTTCCGGCCCCACTGGCTGATAAACTATATTTTGGGCAAAAAATATAAATCTATACTACGATAATAAATTTAAAAAGGCACTTGACAAATATTATTTAAAAAATTTTAAACGTATTCCAATAAATTAGCAAAAATATATTTTACTTAAAAAATTCAAAAATTAATTTCTTTACATATATATTGTACAATTGATTAACCTTATAAGAGCAATATAAACCTTACAATGATTAAATATTCAATGAACCCAAAAACTTTATTTTGTATTTGCATCAAGCAATGCAATTTAGTGTGCAAAATGAAATCGTTGGAATTACTGTTTCGCAGGTATGATCATGCTGCCATCTATGGGAAACACTTTAAAGCTATCAGAATATGGAAAAATTGATGTAGAGCGGGATCTTCTTCTTGAATCTATATTTCAGAATTATTATATTAACAGATGAAGTACTTTTTTTATGCGTTGTTTTAATTATTTATTAATATAAAGGACGGTCCCGAAATCCCTTATAATTGGTTTTAATCATACATTCTGCAAATTTCATCGATTCGTTTGCTTCAGTTGACGTACATCTTTCTAGTCATACTTACGCTTCCGTAATCTCATTGGTTGCTTCGGTTTCTCTCTCAATGACTGGTCTTTTCGTCTGCTGTGTTCTATTTTAGAGTTCTCTACAGGCGACTTGTTTTTTTTTCTTTCTATTTATTTAACTCTATCAATATCAAAACTCTAACAAGCAAGAAGGAAATGTTCATATATCTATTAAATGTTGATAAAACTAGTAATTACTTTAGTTCATTCCGTTACGTCTCATAGACCCTAAATATTATTCATTTATACCGAAAAATGGTGATATATTATTTCAAAATTTTGTCTGACTATATTTATCAAGACGAATGTTTTAAACGTATCCAAGTACATCAAACATTCGAATGTCAATGGTGAAACAATCCATAATTTTATTATAAAATATTAACGTCTATTTATTAGCCAAAACAAATGTAAATCCAGTAGGTCAAAACTGAAAACAATACCAAGAATGAAACTGTTGCCAGACAAGACGCGAAACATGCCTATTATGTAAAAAAAAAAATAAACTAAACGATTTAAAACCAAATAATATCACCAATGACTTATCTCAAAATATAAATAGCTGTATACATTTTTAAATTTTAATTTGCGCTTTTAAAATTTTTGTAATTTTTCTACCAGGTGTTTTACTTATTCCATATACATTTTCGACAGGGATTGGAGTAACGCGATACTTGTAGCACCGTTACTATAGTAACAAAAACTTTTTTATGTAACACCGAGTAACGCCGTTAGATTTTTCAGAAAGTAACTGTAACTGCAACTTGGTTACTTTTAGCGGTAACGAACTAACGATTTTTTTTTAATTCAACTTTTTTTTTTACTTCTGACGTTAAATTTTCATTATTTGCTTTTTTCCGATTGCCGCGATTATTTGTTAGTTTAGTTCTCTTTGAAAAACAGTAAGATGGTTAAATTTCAACTTTTCGTATAACTCGAAATTTCTGAATGTAACTAATAATTTTTCATATCAATTAACTGCATCTAGTTACTTTCCAAATTAAGAAACTGTAACAGTAACTTTTCAAATTAAGTAACTGTAACAGTTACTTTTCAAATTAAGAAACTGTAACAGTTACTTTTTCAAATTATGAAACTGTAACAGTTACTTTTCAAATTAAGAAACTGTAACAGTTACTTTTCAAATTAAGTAACTGCAACAGTTACTTTTCAAATTAAGAAACTGTAACAGTTACTTTTTCAAATTATGAAACTGTAACAGTTACTTTTCAAATTAAGAAACTGTAACATTTACTTTTCAAATTATGAAACTGTAACAGTTACTTTTCAAATTATGAAACTGTAACAGTTACTTTTCAAATTATGAAACTGCAACAGTTACTTTTCAAATTAAGTAACTGCAACAGTTACTTTTCAAATTAAGAAACTGTAACAGTTACTTTTTCAAATTATGAAACTGTAACAGTTACTTTTCAAATTAAGAAACTGTAACATTTACTTTTCAAATAAAGAAACTGTAACATTTACTTTTCAAATTAAGAAACTGTAACAGTTACTTATCAAATTAGGTAACTGTAGCAGAGTTACTTTTTACAAGTAACTTTCCAATTCCAGCATTTTGACTCATACTGTGTTCTTTTCTGATTTTAGAGCAGCGGATGCGAGCCTGGAGAGAGTATGGTGTACAAGAAAGTCGCAGTGGTCGAGAACTTTTACGACATCATTTACGGCGTGCATGTGGAAATGGACGGGAGAGGGGGCAAACACGCAGGCCAGAAAAGAACCTACAAAGCGGTAAGCTTGAAAAATGCATTTTTAATGAACTAATTGTAATGAATTAAATTTTAATATGATTAATTATCTGATTGCCTACTATTGAGAGCAGTAAATAAAGTATTAAATAGCAAAAACTTCAAAAACTAAAAATATTTTTTTTAATTATTAAGCTTTAATTGACATTTTAAAATGTATTATTTTTTTTAAATATCTCCATTGTAAATCAATTGAATTATCCCCCGCGATGGAGCTACACGAGCCGTCGTGGGTGGTTAAACCACAGCAGATAATTGGACTATTTTTATTCTGAAATAATCAGTCTTTCAGTGTTTTTTTTATAGGTTGAAGTAATTGAGTGCTTGCAAAAATGGTCCTAGTCAATAGTCCACAAAGTGCAGTTACCTGCCTATGGCAGTATTATGTATACAAAAGAAATTAGTGTATTTTGATGATAATTTATATTTGGTATGATTGCCAACTTAGCTGCCAGTTTAAAGCTGTATTTCAACCGGAATTTAGCATATTTCATACAGGAATGTACCGTATTTTTTTTTTTAATTTCTGGTAACTCAGCCGCCAGTTTAAAGACGTAAATTTCATGGTACTCAGGTGTCAGCTTAAAGCCGTATTTTAACATTAATTTAGCGTATTTAATACAAGAATATTCCGTATTTTTTACTATTTTTCTACTGACTCAGCCTCCAGTTAAAATTTGATGGGATTTTTTTGCTGCGTAAGGATACTAAAGGCGCGTTTACATGAGCCATCGAATCCCTGGAATGCCAAAATCCCCAGATGGGGAAAAAGAGGTCGAGCCGAATTTCTAACCCAAATGATAGTCTGTGGCCGAATCCATGGTGTGAAATATCAAACCCTCCTTCATTGTAGGGTTTGCGAAACCCCCCAATGAACCCTGAAATTCCGGTTCTATCTGAGAGAAAATCCCCAAGAGGGAAAATTTGCTGAGTTTGCTCTCCAATCCATGGATTCGGTGGCTCACGTAAACGCGCCTTAAATGCACGCATTTCAGTACTAATGTACACTCTTAAAACGAACGAGCGATTTTAACTCAGTCTGAGTAATTTTCACTCCTCCTGTCTTGAAAATGCACTTCTCCTCTTGGAGTGGATCCTTTGTGTGTTAAACCTCCGACAGGATCACTCCAAACGAGTGATTTTAACTCAGTCTGAGCTAATATTCACTCCTTTCCAGTGTCGAAATGCACTTCTCCGACTAGAGTGGATTACACTCGTTTGTTTTAAGAGTGCACGTATTTCAGTACTAATGTATTTTTTATCATTCGTGCCCAGATCGCCGAAATGTACTCGTTCCTCCCCCGCGAAGCTGTGACCCACTTCCTGATGTCGTGCACCGACTGCCAGAAACGCATGCACCTCGAACCCAAGCCCGCCACCCCGCATCACCATGACAACAACAACGGCGAAAGCATCTCCTCGCTCGACTGTCTCGCCACTGCCAACGACGACACTGGATCGCCACTGCAAATCGACTACTCCCTGCCCATCACCACCACCTACCTAAAGCACATGCGGAGCCTGGGTTACTCCGAAGAAGATGCACTCAACCCCGATCGAGAGGTTTGACCCTTTTTTGTTCATCACATCGGCATAGTCCCGCCCGGTTTTTTTGGGGATTTTTTTCCCCACTGCATGCTTAGATGGTAGAGTGTTGCACTGCTCACGCGCATGTGAAACAATGTATCGGAGGAATATTGTTGCAGGGTGGATCAGAGAGTAGGGTTGGAGCGCTGAGTGTAGGGCTGTAGTTGTGTGTTTTGTGGAAGGATTTGGTTTAATTGTGGTTTTTTGGATAGGCGAATTCGGTGCTGGTGAGATGTCCAATCACGTAAGATGTTTTTCTAGTTATTTTAGAGGAGAATTTGTATGTGAAATTAAGTTAGTGTGACTAACAGTTACTTTAAGAAAAGAAATGTCAAATTTGTTTTAAAAAAAGACAAGAAATGACTATAGCTATTATTGTTATTAAGTATTTATGCTATGTTTAAAAAAACGAATAGCATTTTTGTTCACTGTTTGGACATTAGATAAAAAAATTATTACTTAAAGAATTCTTTAAAAAAAATTGCGCGCAGGAATTGGTTTCAAGATGCATTGTGCAACAAGTTATACTGATGAAGTGACCCTTTGAGTTCGAAATTATGGTAATTGCTTCGATTGAATGGTTTGTTTAGACAGCTCTGTGACTTAAAAAATTGTCCCTTCATAAATGCACTCTAAATTCGCTGATGTGTAATGATATTCACCTAAACCGATATTTGCTGATAAAAATCGATCATTTTGGGTATAAATATAAATAATTTAGATAAAATGGTTGAAATATTTATAGTATAGATAAAATATTGAAATATTTTATTACTTAAATGAAATTATTTAAATATTTATTGTTTAGATAAAAAAATTATTGAAATATTTATTATTTAGATAAAAAAAATTATTGAAATATTTATTATTTAGATAAAAAAATTATTGAAATATTTATTATTTAGATAAAAAAAATTATTGAAATATTTATTATTTAAAAAATTATTGAAATATTTATTATTTGATAAAATATTGCATTACGTTGACCGTTCTACGTAGTTTAACTCATCGCCTTTCCTTTCAAATGAAGAAAAAATATTTAACTAGATCATATCTTGGTAATAAGAAAAGGCTTTAAACAAAAATAGACTTTACGCTTAGATAGATAGCAACCACAATTTACTCGATGACATAAAAAAAATTAGTATAATATTTTATACTGAAGTATGTAACTGTTCTCTCACACTGTCGGAAAACTCTTCATTTTATGGTAAATTTTCCCTCATTTTCACAAATAATTCTATTTTGATAAAATATCCTTTATTTGACGAATATTTTGCGGTTTTGCAGGAACCGCACTTGCCCATTTTTGTAAGAATGCATGTAAAAATTTGATGAAATATTTTCCGATAACCCTGTGGAAGCAGACAAAAAGTGCTGCCACCGTTTTACGGAATAACGCTAAACTAAAATGTTAAAAGGATTGTATAAGTTTAAACCGGATAAAATATAATTTATATAAATACAATTTTAAACTTTGTATGTCTTAATATTTGAAGTTGAAATTTTATTGGTCCCAATTTAAATTGCATAAAGCACTATAGGCATATATTTTTAAGTTTTATTGATCAATAAATCCAATAAATTTATTTTTGTATCAAAACTAAACAAGTTACATTTTCCCATATTTCATAAATCTATGCATTTTGTAGTCAAAACACGAATAACTTTCTCATTATTTTTTCGTGGCAATTTTATCTATCTTAAAATTTAATAATTTCAAAATACTTGTAATGTTTAATCTTTTCTTAAGAAATTACATTTTGCAACACATATGAAAAGAGGCGCGACATTTTATGTTCACTTTATAGATAGTGCGCGTTACCGATAGTTAAATCGTACTTTCACAGTAGTTGACTGAGTTGGCCTTATTTTAGGTTTATAGTCTAAAACTGTTTTATTGTCATATCTATGACATAGCCAAATCAAATATATCCATGAGTCCTGATTACTGCTTCTGAAATTTGCTTGAAAATATCGTCATATGTCATACATGTGTATCATTGACGGAAAGACTCTATTTCTCTCAGATTAAAACTCATGGCTGGGCACTGAAATATGTGTCATGGTGTCAGCTGCGTATCTGGGCAGTTATCACAGTTTCTGTTGACTCTCTTGCCCTCTCTGTCGATTTTCATGCCTTTGCGATGGTTGGTTCTCAGCCTGTCCTTAAGGTAGGCGAATACCCAAAATTCTAAAATTTTTACTATTACTTTAATCTTTTCCAAATTTGGCATAGTGATTTCAAATATAATGAACAATGCTTTTTGGGCAATTTTTTTTATTTAAATATAATTGATTTATTTTAAACGGGGTTTTTTAAATTAAAAAAAGGGGTTACGCCAACACTTCTAGCATAAAAAGTTTTACATTAATTTAACTGAAATTTTTCACAGATGCTATTTCAATATATATCTGTGCCATGAACCTCTAACATCTGGTGTAAGTATACAAATTTTTTTTAAAAAAATGTCCAAGTGTAAGTTAATCGAAAAAAATCCTTTTTTTGTGGTTAATTTATAACATTTTTCTTAATAACTTCTTTTCTTGTAATTTGTATGTAACTCTAGTGGGTCATTGCATGTATCAGTTCAAAACGAAGAATTTAACACATAATAAATGCTCATAGGATGAAAATTCAATGTGGTAGACTTGTTGGCGTAAACCTCTTTTTTAGTAGAAAAACGCCGTTTAAAATAAATAAATTATATTTAAATAAAAACAAAAGCCTAAATAGTATTATTTATTATATTTGAAATAACTATGCCAAATTTGGAAAAGATTAAAGCAATAGTAATTTTTTTAGAATTTTGGGAAATTTTGGGTATTCGCCTACCTTAAGTAGAACTATTGAGTAAATAAAATGCATAGAGTTTGCCACTTTTATTGGAAATCGTTGTAAAAATGCTGAAATTTCTGGGATTTATTTTAGTATATATTTACAATCGGCAGTGCAAGTTCTATGAATTAAATACTTTTGTGTATTTTTTTTTATATTTTCATACAATTTTATGACATTACATTATTGTATTATACGCATGGTATAAAGTAGTAATATATGTTATCTTTCTTTAAAAGTTAGTTATTTCTAAACCTTTTAAAGGTAAGAGTCACAACATGTTTTTCTTTAGCACAGGCTTGCTTAATCTCATGAAAAACTAGGTAGGTACGCGAATAACCTTCTAACAACAATACCTTCTGTAGAATTTGTTATATTATAAAAACCTAATATAATCCAAAAAAATTTTTGAGATCCGATCTTTTGGAAGAGTATTGCTCTGCAAATTTTTCATGTAAGTAAGCATTTTTTCACCAGGTATGAAATAGAAATAACAAAAAATAATAAATAATAAACAATACTATCCTGGTCATTTAATTATTATTTTTTAAGTTTAAAAGTGACATATGATTTACAAATGACCACACTGTTTCTAAGCTTTATCAATAAATAATTATATAACCAGATGATAGTTTCTTGTTTTATTTTGCTGTTATAAAGAATTTCAAGGTTGGTGGAAAAAATGAAAAGAAAAAATAATTACTAAATAACCAGATATTTTTTTCTAATTTTTCATGATGTTTTTATTTCTATTTTAACACCTGCTGAAAAAATGTTTACTTACATGAAAAAGTGCGGAGCAATAACTTTCACAAAAGTTAGGATTTCAAAAGTAATGTTTTTACGTATGCGACTGATCGTACATACCTCTTAAATGTAAGCATGACCTTGAAAATGTGAGATGTATGTGTGACTGAGAAGTGTTGTCTCTGCCTAGGACTCCGAAGATGGCGAAAGCGAGGTTAGTGAAGAGACAAACACTGCTTTGAGTTCTGCAACTGCTGGTCAGATGTACGATGGCACCCTAAGAGAAGGTAAGTCACTCAAATAAAAAAAATCTTTTTGAATCACAGTGAACTTAAATTAAATTGAAGAGCTGAACGGAAGAACGTGCAAAGGGACAAAAAGGTGAAGATGAGATTTAAACTTTTTAGTTTGAACTGAAATTTCGTTAAAACGGTAGATAATGTCCTTAACTTTAACCCTGTAATGTATGAATTTTTTTCATCCCGAACAAATATATTTGTATCTTTAATACTCATACATAATGGGATAAATACTGAAAAAAATTAACTGCATTGGAATTTAAATAATTTCAATTTAAAAAAATTTTGCCATATGGCAAAAACCAACTACAAAATTCCAATTTTGATAAGAATGATTAGAAAAAACTACTCAATATATTTTAAAATAACCCTCTTAAACTATTGTTATTGTTAACACAATTTATTTGTATTTAGTACTAATATTATAATACTTTGAATACTGCCAAACTCTTAATTTCACAACAGTTAATAACTTCACTCTTTAATTTTGAATACACTTTTACCACTGTCACCTATGGGTTTTTAGTAACTACAACTTCAAAATGGAATGTAATAGATGAAAATGGAATGCAAAATGCACTCCTTAGCAGACCAGTATTGATTGTACTCATATTGCCACTCAATTTTGGAAATCCTCATGTCATTTAACTTTAAATATAATTAGTATTGAATTATTAATTATAATGATTACACTTTTTTTATTTGTATTTTTTTTAATATTTTTAATCTTCGAGTTTCTGTTACAAAGTCTTACCTTCAATTCTTTCAGAAAGCAGGGTTGAGAGCCCTGTAACTCCAGCGCCTACAGGTTCATCCCGACGAAAAGCGATAGCTAGACACCGAAAACGCAGCAGCCCCATGCAGTGGACAGAATCCATGAATGACGAGCCACTCAACATGATTAAAGGAGATTTTTCCAACACCAACCACGATAATTCGTACGAACAACCAAATGTAAGTAATATGAACAGTGAGAAAAAGCCGGCTTGTAGAGTGTTGGGGACTGGAATCTCATAGGTTGCGAGTTCGAGCCCTGCCGGTCGAAGGCTGTCGTGTAAGCTAATGGTGACTGGTGCACGTAGTCCGTCATGGTCACAAAGTCCTTGAAATTTCCATAAAAATTCATTACCTCAAGGGGGGGGACCAGTCAATTCTAGGATCATCTGATTGATCTAAGACTCTAAAAATTAGAAGGATCCACATTGGTCGGCAGTGCACGGTCGCGTTGCTTTCGAAAAAAGTACATGTGTACTGTCCTAGACATGAAAGAGAAAAGTGTGGTAGGGGTGCTGCCCTCTTCCATGCCGTATGAGAGAGCAATTGACTCTTCGCCTTGGTGTAGAGGGTGGCTCCTACCGCCGCATTACTATATTTTCAGATATTTTCGGATTATTTCATTGGTCAACTTCACGTAAAAAGAGGCGGGCAAATTGGTTTTTGTCGTTTGCACGAATGACACGCCCTTGACCACAAATTCGCATGGTTTCGATACTGGTTTTTGAGAGCCTTCGCAGGGCGGAGCTTAAACCGATCGCATCGCAGAACCAACGTGCGCGAATTCGAAGCTTTTCGATTCAATTTCTCCCCAATTTGTAAAATTTACGTATTTCAGAGCCCTTGCAATGGCTGCCTGAAAAGGGAAGCTTCCAGCACACCTGACAACCTCTCTGCTGGAACAAAAGATGAAGATGATGAAGACGATGATGACGACTCGGATAAGATTGACATCAATAAGTATGATCCGGAAAGACTAAAAGCATTTAATGTAAGTTAGTGCTTCCTATTTTCCAATATATTATAGTAAACATATAAAAGAAATTAATGAAAAAAGAGAAAGGTTTTAACTAGAAACACTGTAAAAATTTGGTAAACTCCATAAAACTGGTGGCAGAACGTGCTACCAAGCCCTCTGAGGGGTAAGCAAATTAACTAAAGTGTAAAGTTGCTTTTACTGCATGAGATTAAAATTAAAAATTTTAAATGAAAATTTAATTTTGGAACTTTTTAAAAATTACATTCCTGTAGTAAATGGTTATAAATGGCCCCTTCATGCTTTAGATTTTAAAATTTATAAAATTATTAAATTATATATATTTTTTTTAATTATGTGTGTTGCTTTAAAACCTGACGGCCAGGTGACGGTTTTATACGTCTGTAGCCCTCAGAGGGCTAGAATAAAAGAGTATTATTACAATAAATTTTTAAAGTGCGTACAAAAAAAGCCTTAAAATACAATACTGATGTTTTAAGTAGTTGGGGTTTTTTTTTCGTGAGTATTTGTGAATCCACTAGTTAACAGCTTTTCAAGTTGAAGAAAAAAACTATTACAAAAGTACTTGTTTGGGTAATATAAAGTTATTTTCGTCGGCGCAATGGTTAGTGTACTAGCCTTTGGAGCTGCTGGGCTCGGGTTCGAATCCCGTTGAAGGCATGGATGTTTGTGCTTGTCAATAAATGTTGTTATTTGTATATGTGTTTGTGTCCTCCTTCTTTGTGTGTCTCTTGTGACTGTCTCTTCTGGCGAGCAGGGTAATGGGCTATAAAGCCTACACTCTCCCTTCTAGAGGGCGCAATGACTGTCATTTGTCATTTTTTTTTGTCAAGTTATTTTTAAAACAAATTGCAAAAATTATGTAATAATGAATAGCTAGAAAACTGTTTCGGTTTAGGCTGGTTTGACAGTAAGACTTATCTTTTTTTTATTAATTTGTATTGATTTGTTTCGTCAATTTAAGATAAACCTTTATTATATAATGAATTTCAGATGTTTGTCCGTTTATTCGTGGACGAAAATCTGGATCGAATGATCCCTATCTCGAGGCAGCCCAAGGACAAGATTCAAGCTATCATCGACTCTTGCACGAGGCAATTTCCTGAGTTTGGAGAAAGAGCTAGAAAGAGGATTCGCACCTATCTCAAATCGTGTCGAAGAAATAAACGAACTAGAGAAACCACTAATTGGGAAGTGGTAAGTTTTTAAATAATTAATTCATCCACTCTTGTACCAATATACTTTAAGGCAATTGAAATTACTTTACAATGTTTGTTGTTTTTTATGCATAAAAAACAATATATATTTCACTTCAATATGTATTCAACTTTGTAAGTACGTATTTATTTTTTGGGTATTTTTTATGCGCATACATTTGAAGGGAGTACAGTTTAAGAACCGCTTGATTTCTTTAGAGTCATTCCTTAATTGTGTCTGGTTGGCGGCCGGACTTAATTGTGACATTGGCAACCGGAAACCGGTTTTCCTTCGGTTCTTCAATCGCTGTACAAGCGTGTGATTCGTTTCCACTGATCTCTGGCGTGAATCAGGATTGCCGCGAACGATAAACAAAGCGAGTAACCGGTTTCTTTACACCAGTTTGGGAGATTTCTCGCTATCTTCCCCAAAGATGCTATTAAGGATAGCCTTCAACGAAATAAAGCTGTTTTTTCCCTGTACTCTCATTTCTTATTTTAACCGAAAGACTCGGGACATTTTTTTTTTTTGATAAACCGATTTTCGGCTAACCGGGACTCGGATGAACGGGACTCTACTGCACAAGTAAAAATCTGGTTAACCTATGAAAAAGGTACAAAAAATGCTTATAATTATGATTCTGAAACGGGAATTCCTAATAATTAAATATTCATTTTCTTAGTGATCCTAACAACTGAATTTAAAGCACAGAAAAAAATAGAGCTACACGAGAGCTATGGCGACGGGCGTCGTATTTTAGAACCCTAGTCAAGTGACGACCCGATACCTGAGTAGACACCCAACGTAACCGTTAAGTGGGACATTGTACGCAGCCATAATAATTAAAAGTCAATAAAAAAAAGTTTAATAAATTAGTATTTTTCGAAACAATCTAAAAGTTTATTTATATTTCACTTTATTCGCGTATTTCAAACTGTTACTTTAGTTTTTTATGGTCCTGTTTAAGGAAAAAGCATGGTAAGGGTTTAAAATATAAATTATTCCAAAGAAACCTTGTAATAACACAGAAATTAGATGGCCTGCCCATTTAGCTAAAACAGTGTAAATGTAGGGTGTATTGGCGATAATCTGACACCCTTTTTGGTATGACTGGATGTAATGTTGTCGCCCGGAATGGACTATATATTCTCTCTATACATACTTTAGATTTTCTATATATTTTGCATGCTTGCATTTTCATGGCCTGTTTGTGTTGACAGGTCCATGTCCTTTTTTTTGTTTCACTTAAATATCTCTTTTTTTTTAGGGGAGAAACACTCAACCTCATTTGACATCTGCTCTGGCTGAGCAAATACTGGCCAATGCTTGTGAAAACGAAAGCCAGAACGCAAAACGAATGCGGTTGGGACTAAAACCAATATCGGTGAGTATTAAATTTCTTTTCAAAATATTTAAGTTTAGTTATTTGTTAGCAATTATACTATGTTACGAGGCCTCGATTACCAATTACATACGGAATTTAAACTTACGTCCTTATAAGGGATCTTGTGACAAATCGCCATCGTTCCTTCTTAGAGATGCCGAAGAAGGAATCATCAAGTTACCAGGCTTAAGAAAAAAAAATTGTATTGAATAACCAAAGAATTGTATGGGATTGGAAGAATAACCCAGTTTCCATTCATAGAGGGAAAATTATCTGTAATAATTAAAAGTACTGTGTAATCAATTTCTTATTTAGATTAAGAATAATAAGTCAGTGGGGCTCATAACTAAAAATTTGTATAGTTGAACCGAAATCTTTTTTCTGGGTGTACAGAAATCTTTCTGTCTACTCGACTCATTTTTAGATTTAATGACTCAATAATTGAACTGTGCCACATGACGTAATATCCGTCAAGGAAGTGGTGTACATTCCGTAAAATATTATTATTCAGATGCCAGCCAGGTGGTTGACAACTAAGCCATTAGGCGTCTCGCTCTCCGATATTTTTCAGCTGTGGAACTAAAAAGGTTAATGCAGAGCATTTACCCTAGTGAAAAGAGTTAATTGTTTGCCCAGGATCCCAAAGAGTACATACAGGAGACAAAACAGTGTTAAATCGGAAAAGATTGGCACGCAGACAGTCGTGCCCAGGCAAAAGTCTGGAACTGGCCGTTGCAACCGAGCGTGGGGGCGTCAGAAACGCTATGCGAGGAAGAGGTAAGAATACTCCAGGATTCGTCATGGCATTCCAGGAAATATCGTGCACTGTTAAAAATAATAGTTCAAGGTTGAACCAAAATATGGCTCAAATTTGCTGCAACCATAATTTGGTAGACTGTAGAACCATAAAACGGTATTTAAAATTGCGTAACTATGGTGAGAGGTTGAACCATAAAAAGGCTCTCCCAATGCATAACAATAGTGAAAGGTAAAAAAAAGGTATTTCGTACATAGTAAGCTAACGCCTTCAAGACTTTGGACCCAACAGATTTAACGAGCACGTCTGTCCTAGTGCACTCGGGCCCATCCATGATGCATTGAGGATTTTTCTACTTTTTCCAGTAAAGATATCCGATTTATAGGATGACAGGTAGTAGGTGGGTTTCGAACCCCCACTCTCCTGAGATTGTTGAATCTCTAGGCTGATGTCATATCCACTGGGCCACGAATGGGCTAATTCTCAAGCAGAAGCAGTACTACTCATGGCACCTCCGTTTGAGTAAACAGTTAAATTGTCGGTTGCAGTTAATAGAAGTTGAACCGAACTTTCGTAAGTAGTCGAACCAATTTTTCGCTAAAGCAGGTCTATTTCCATAATGTGACATTCGGTTGAACCATTTTATGGTGTATCTGCCATAAGTTCTTAATTTTTCACCAATATTTAGTTCAACGTTGAACTGAAATTTTTAACAATGTGGTGGTTAACCTTTCCGGTGTGTATGTACCTTTAAGGAAGCTATGCATGACGGGAGACTCAAGGTGTCAAAGTAGTTAACCAATCCGGTGAAAATGCGCCTTCAAGTGAAGAGTACAGGGGAAAAACCGCTTGATTTTGAAAAAGGCTTTCCTCAATAGGCCTCTTTGGCGATGATAGCGAGAAATTGCCGAAACTGGTGTAAAGAAACCAGTTACTCGCTTTGTTTTTATTTCACGGCAACCCTGATTCACGCCAGAGATCAGTGGACAAGAGTCAAACGTTTAAACCGTAAAGGAAGAACCGAAAGAAAAGCCGGTTTGCTGTCGCCAATTTCCGCCAAGCAGACACAATTACGGGAAGACTCCTAATAAATCAATCGGTTCTTCCCTTGTAATCTTCAAGTAAGCCAGCACCAGCGTGTCTGGGACTTTCCAAGCAGGATTTGTACGACGACCCTTCCATGGTTTTGGATTTTTTAAGGTGTATAGCATCATGGACCAGGTCTAGCACTGCTGACCTACGGGGGCATGCAACAACAACAGCAAGTAAGCAACGGAATATCACAAGTCTAGTGCAGCTCCGTACTGAATTATAAATGTCTTCGGGGCTGGGGAGCCCAGTCGGTTAAGCACTCGCTTAGCATGCGGAAGGTCCCAGGTTCGGGCCCGGGCATCGCCAAAATAGCTGCCGACCTATAAACGGCCCGTGCAGCCAAAAATGTCCGACGAATAATACCCCGTGTAAGGGAGTGCACGTTAAATATCCTTCAAAGTCCTAACGCTGCGTAAGATGTCGCCCTTAACGGTTGCGTTGGGTGCCTATTCAGGTGTTGGCTCGTCACCTGACTGTGGCTCTAAAATACGACGCCCGTCGCCAATAGCCCTCGTGCAGCTCTAGTGCGACGATAATCCAAACCTAACCTAACCTATAAATGTCTTCTTTAGGCTGACTTCGAGCGAAGCCGCTTAGAGTCCCAAAGCAGCCCAACCCACGAAACCATCCTGCAGAGCACCCTTCGTCATGGCAAGGCCACTGTCTCCAGCATCCTGAATGGATCCCAGGGCGCATCGGCATACTCATCACCCTACCGCTTAGTGCCAACCACAAATGGACACTCGGCTTCCATTCTCAATTCCAGTAATGGTATGCACTTTTTAATATAGTACATATTTTTTTTAAAAAATCACTTCCATAACTCGAAATAATTAACAAACAAATCGTCACTTAGGTTTCCACATGTGCTATCTCACTTTGCACAACGGTAGAAATTTACAGAACTGTAACCCTTGGTGAACTTTCTAAATTGGCCGAAAACCTAACCGAAATGAGCAAATAACGGTCAGATAGGTTTGCCGGAAAACGTCATCCTTGCGAAGTCAAAGAATTCGAATCCTCAGTCGAAGTCAGACAGTTGCCACAAAAAATTATTTATCGTCAAATCCGAATAAATCCGGCCAAGGATTACTGTACAGTTAATCTGATCCTTGAACAACAATGAGATAGCACAAGTGGGAACATGAGTGACGAAATAATATAACAAATGTGTAACAAACAAATTACGTAACAAATGTGCGTTTTTTTTTACACCTTTAAAATGATTTAGTCAAATTACGTTTAATCTGTTTTCGTTATTCTGAATTAAATCAGTAGTATGCTCCCTTTGGATTTGAAAAAATCGCTTCCGTAACTCAAAATAATTAAAACCTACTCAAATACGCAGGTTTTCTTTAGACCATAAAAATAAACTATGAATGGGTCTTACTTCTTGATTCATTTTTTACTAGTGCATGTTTGTACATTGCATTATCTATATAATTTATTAAAACTAAATTTGCACAACTCTTAGGGCAAATTTAATTTTAATAAATCAATAGCAGCTCTGCCATCTTTTAAAAAGCGCATGCACTACAGTCTATTCAAAAGAGGGAATTATCCTTTTATATCATATTTATATTATATTCTTCCTAATTAATCTATGATTATTTGAACTAATGTCTACACGCTTCGAGTAGGCCGTAGTATGGTTGCTTTTCAATAGATGACTGTACAGGATTTTGGTATATTAACACTAAATTTGAACAAGGAGTTTGACCACGTGTGCCAATATAGTTTTAACAAATCAATATTGAAAAGCACATCTACTACAACATATTCAAAACGGGAATAATTGGCTTGAATAGTAATTGAAGAATACAGGGGGAAAACCGCTTCATTCCGTAGAAGGCTTTCCTCAATAGGCCTCTTTGGCATTGATAGCGAGAAATCGCCTAAACTGGTGTAAAGAAACTGTTAACGCCAAATATCAGTGGACACGAGTCCCATGTTTGTACCGCGATTGAAGAACCGAAACAAAAACCGGTTTCCTGTCGCCAATGTCCGCCAAGCAGACACAATTACGGGAAGACTCCTAATAAATCAAGCGGTTCTTCCCCTGTATACTCTTCAATTATCTTCTATTCTTCCTAATTGATCTATAATTACATTAAATAATTTATGATTAATACAATATCCTTTATTTTTCCCCATTGCTAATTCGTTTCCTCCACCAGGCCCAACTGATCTCAGCGTGAAGCGAAACGTGGGCCTGACCAGCCAAAACAACAGCCCCATCAAGCACGCTCTAAACCCAAGCGAGATGATGGCAGTCAAACAACTGATCGCTGGCTACAGGGAATCAGCTTCGTTCTTGCTGCGATCCGCGGATGAGCTCGAGCAGTTGCTTTTGCAACAAAATTGAAATTGACTGGGGCCACGTTCTGCACTCTGAAAGGCATCAACGACCTACAAGTGCATGAAAGGCAAATATCAAAAGACGATAGGTCTATGGGAAGATTTTCATTTCCGATGAGATTTTTTGACTACAACTCTGGATTCGTTAAAGTTAATGCGTAACTATCTTTATTATTCGTTGTCTCAACTCAATTCCAGGATCAGCTTAGTTACGTGAACAGTCTTTCATGTGCTTCATACATACCAAGCTCAATCTGAATGCTTGTAATGTATATAACCCCTTTCATGGATAAAGAAGTATATATCCGTCTATGGAATACAAGTTCTTATAACAGTTCAAATAAGTTAATAAAAATTCCTATAATCTAACTTTTTAATTAAAAATCTTTCAGAGTTTTTTCAGACCCTTTACAAGAAAAGCAGTACTTTTAAAAGAAATATTCATATTTGCTTAAACTTTGCTTTCCAAAAATAAAACCATAATCTTATTTTATGGAGGGGGGGGGTCAATCAGTTACTCAGTTTTTAACTTATCCTTCAGTATGTCACTAAATTTAATGTCATCAAAACCCACACACATAAAAAACCAGTTGAAATCATAAACTTCAGCAAAGAATCTCTTTTAATTTTTCAAGGAATCTAAATGGAAATTTTCTTATAAACCATCGTCTTTTGAATGTTTGTCCTTCATACACTGTTTTCAAGTAAATGGAAGAAAAATGGACTTCATATTTTCCAAGGTATCATTCCAACTCCTGAAAATACCAGAGTATAACGAACACTATCGAAATCTTCAGGTTTCAGTATTTGTTTGCTTTTGCGAAGATTGAAATATTCTGATTGTATAATAAGAATGTTTCTTAAGTTACTAAATTGTCGTGGAAGGCAGTCGGCTGGTCCGATGTGTTTGCTTGGAACTCAATCGAGTTATGAATTCGACGTTTTGTCACAGTATTGAGTTACGAATTTCAAACAAACTTTTACTAAAGATTGAGCTCCTTCAATATTAAACCTAAGCAAAGATTCTCAGAAATTGTCAGTTCTTGGATTTTGTTGCTTCGGCTGAAAACAATCTTCTGCAAAGCGTTGTACACTGAAATAGACGCTTGTGATTTTAGGATTCATGTACTCCAAGACAAGAATTCGGAGTGGACTACACTGAAGATTATTACTAATATTACTTATGAATCACCACCTATTATCTGTGGTCAAATATTTTAGACCCATGACTGTCGAATTTCCCTGAGAAAGCAAAGGGCTATTTAAGTGGTTGTATCATATCATTATTTCGTATTGAAGCGTTTGTTTACATATCTAATTAATTTATAAACAATTAACAAATGTTTCGTATGTAACTTCTGGATGTCATGTGTTCTGTAATTTTGATAAACTATTTTTATGTGCAATTATAAAGTGTGGTTGAGGTGAAAATATTATATAAATAGTATATTACTTCATTCAAATTTTTATGTGCAATTATAAATTGTGGTTGAAGTTAAAATGTTGTATCATACAAACAGTAGACTGCTTCATTCAAATGGCTTTTATTGTTAGGCAATTTTAATATTGTGTTATAATCTAATGATATCAATTAAGATTTTTTTAATCAGAAACGGAAGTTTTCTACTGATTTGAAAAAAATGTTGATTTATTTTGACGTTGAAATACTCCAGTTTTAAGTGTTTATTTAGTTTTTAACTAATTCTGTTTGAGGATTATTATAGAGATCGTAATAAGATTTTTTCTCTTAAATATATGTTGTAAAATTATGAACTGTGCATTTAGTTATCATAACTTTTATCAATCTCCTTTAAAATACAGTTTTAGTATAATAGAGCAGATTGTTATTTCAAAATGAGTTCGCATCGACAATGCATTAAAATTGGAAATTTTGTCTTTCAAAATCAAATTATTTTAAAGTTACATATTACAAAAAAAAACTTTTGTATTTAAAGCTTCAAATCGTTAACTATACTTTTTTAATCAAAATTAAATAAAAACGCATTGTAACTCCATATTAGCAGACAACATAATGTACAGCACATAGTTCATTTCTTAACATTATTGTGTTCTTGGGTAGATTATAATAACAAGAAGCCGTTTTAATTACAACTCATGTATATCCAACCACTGAGATATAAATGATATTCACGGAGATATGTATATGCTAAAGAAGAATGGAATAGGAAGTTCTGCATTGTTGACCAATCTTCCAACTATTTTTGGCCATTACTTTTTCGGCCAGCATTTTTGTAACTAATTATCGATGTCCAGTGGTTTTACCAAGTATTACTTTTCTATGCCTTTTATTGAGACTCTATTTTACTAAAGGGGTTCGTAAACCGAGAAACTCCAGCCACTCTTGTCGGCATGAAGTTCTTCTTTATAGGCGTGTTTGTAGTACTTAGCACTTTCTCATCACCATCTTGTCACGAGTAGAGTCACTCGATACCAGCTTTACATAGATACCCATTATTGAAGTGAGTCTTATTATAATTGACTTAAGTTACAAAGCTGCAGTTTAGCTACTTTTTCCCATCCTTCCTGACGTGTTTTTCTATTGACTTTGAGTATGCATTCCGTTTGTTAGTACTGAGGGCAAAACCTGACAGATTTGCTTATGTAACGATTTACCATTTTCCATCAATATCCTGTACAAAAAAGGGGAAATAGTTATTATGGTACCGGTTTCAGGCTGGCCCCACACGTACAATTTCCTGATTCAGTACTACGTGAGACTAGTGTAGTTATTTTTGTATTAGAAATTTTTCACTAAAAATTGGTTGAGTGGCGTTTTCATGAAAGTCATGTAGTCCACTCGACACAGCGCAATCGTGTTAGATTCATTCAGAATGGAAATTTTCGAACTAGTAATATTTACCTTGAAGAAATGTGTGCGAGTCTTGCATTTGGAATGACGTCATGTGTGTGTTTTTTTCTTTCTGAATGACCCGAACACACGGGAATGTGGGGTCCGGGTGGCCGAGTGGTTAAGATAGCTGCCTCCGCTAACATTCTGCGCACTGTACCGGGTGCGGGTTCGGTTCCCGCCTTCGCCCTGGGTGTTATTTCTCTCTGTGACAGTAAAAGTTCTTTATGTGTCTGTCTTACTTGACGAAGATTTATAAGCGGATTTCTGATCAAGCACACAAGCCGGAATATACATATATCAACACTACCCTACCACACGGGAATGTTTACAAAACGTGCATCAGATTTCTTTTATTTCAAACGGAAGACGTTCGAAAGTGTGTTGAACATTTGGAAGTAAAGCTTGCATTCTGGTCTCCGAATTAAAAACATAATTCTAAAACCGTACGTGTGTGACCAGATTAAAGCCTGTACTATAGTAACTGGTTTCGCCTATATTTTGCGGGTTAATTGATGGGAAAATGATAACGCGTTACATAAACAAAATCTGTCAGGTCTTGCAATCAGTAACAACAAAGAGAATACAAAGTTTTGGTTTATGAATGATTTCTTGTTCGATGTTATGGCAAATCATCACCAAAGTAGAACCGGTATGGAGTGGCTCTAATCAGGAACCCTTCATCTTCATCAACTTTTTCTGCAATTAATCACTTCGATCACCTTAACTCAGCACTATAATACTCACTATTTTATACATATTTTACTATAGGGCTGGGGAAATAAACGTCACTAGACCTTGTGCCACTCACCAATATATCACAGGAGCATTATTAAAATCTTTGTACCCAATGTCTTTGAAATTAGAAAGAATTTGTATCATTGGTATTGCTAAGAATGAGTTTCCTAAAAAAAAGTCATGAGTTATACTTTGTTCATATGAAATAGACGTTTTCATGAGATACGTCTTCTTCAGGTTTTATCTTCTTGTGGGTAGTCAGTAGTCATGTATATGGCAAGGCTGACAGTAGTGCCAAGGACTGACAAAGACCAAGTTGGAGTGAAAGACTAGCATTGAGACAGCTATTTCTTATGAACAGATAATAGAGTGAATGTACCAATTTCGAAACAGTAAGGAAACTAATACAGTTGAGTGCCGCTTATCCGAAATGTACGGGACCAAAATTGGGCAGCAAAAATAAAAAAAAATACTGCATATTTTGAGAAGTAAATCCAACTTTGTAAGTACGTAATTATTTTTTGTGTATTTATTTTATGCTTATACATTTCATATTTTAGCAAAAAAATTCCCGAGCCATTTGGTTAAACCAAATTTCGGATAACCGGGATTCGGATAAACGGGACTCTACTGTATTTAAAAAATCGCATTCAATTTTATTTTAAAAATAACTTATGCAACTTTCATTGAAAACTTAAATTTTGGAACATTTTATATTGTCGTAAGTTAGTGTTCATTGGTCCCAATGCATTATTTTAAGAATTGATAATGGGTCACTGCTGTGGCGATTTCTTTAGGTGAGCAATTGGTGCATTCGGTCTATGTACATTTAACATTATGTATTTGAAAGTTAAAGTTTTTTTTAGTATATTTCTATGGTTTGGTACTTTTGTATATAAACGATCTTTTATCTAAATTATTTTTGACATTTATAATTTATGTATCGCAAAAAGATTGCAATCTAATTATAAAGTTTCATTGAACCGAAAAAAGTATATTAAGCAGGTAAAACGCATTAAATTTCAAACAATATGTCATTATTTGGAATATGATGCATTTAAAATAATATCTCATTGGTTTATTTAAATATTAAATTTAAAACAAAAAAGCGTAGAAGTAAAAAGTATAATCGTTATTTTATTGAGCTTTTGTGATATACATAAAACATATTAATTTAGTCGATGAGGCAGAAGTGATCTAGTTTAATTCGAAAAGCTCTAAAATAGTTAAAGAAAAATGTAATAAAAAATCATTCTAACAAGAATAAAGCTTATTAAGGCCTTATATTAAGATTCCAGAAATGAGTAAAGATTAGCTAGAGTGTGGAGATGAAAATAATTAACTCTTCATACTATCTAGTACTGGATATTGAAAAGGCTACAGCCTTGATTTGGTGGTATGACAGAGTAAACTAGTCAAGAGTTATTTTGTAAAGAGTACTTGGTTTTATACATAATGTGCCTAAGTGTCATCGTCAATACAGACGTATATCGAGAAATGTTTACTGATATCTGTTTCAACATTTCAAATGAATTGTGATAGTTCAAAAAGCGAAGAAAGCATAATACCATTCGCAAAAGTGATAGTGAAGCTAAAGGAATTATAAAATTTTCTATTCTAAGTCAATACAGTCTCCATAATTTGTAGGGGAAAAGGAAAATCCAAATGAAAGTATCGTTATTTTATGTGCAGTTTTCTTGTCTATAATTTCGAAAATTATTATTCAAAATCAATCAAAGATTTAAAAGATAATTCGCTGTTAATAGAATTAAAATTATAACTAAAGTTATAATTATTTGCAAATGGCACTAGAAATCTTCGTATGGTATACGTATAATGTATTTTCTCAAAAATTATTTCTTGACTTAAAGGAAATTCTACTATATATCTATGAATATGCTTTCTCATCCTTAGAAGCACAAAATATCATAGTACCAATGCCAGATATAGTCCAGATATCGTTTTAAAAGTGTGATATCGGCAAGATATCGGAAGTACTCGTAAGATATCACATTTGAACAAGGAATTGTTGAAACTGATATTAAAACTGTTTATTCTATGTAAACGATCAAAGAGGTTGTAATAGAAGGCAAGAGCTTCTGAGTGGGACACAAAATCACATTGCTTATTGTCAATTGTAATAAAATTTAAAGTATTAGTTGATTTCTAATGGTAGAAATAATCTAGTTGTAAAGGTAATACATGGGTGACAACGATTTTGGTATCTATTATATTTCAAATTTAAATATTTCAAAAATAAGAATGAAGTAGAACAAGAAAAGATAATAGCGTTTAAAAATTTAAGAATTAATATGAAGTTCAAATTTTTAAAAAATCTAAATTTTTTTAAAAAAATATTGCTTTACAATGAACAGTAAAATAATAAGTTTAAAACATTCATCAATTAAAAAGAATGGTTCTCTCTTTAAGAATTAAATTCCTAGGAAAAAATTAAATATTAACGACCGTACATTTAAAGCGGCTTGCTCCATTTTATCATAATCAAGATTTGAATTATCCAATTAGGTTATGTAACTATAAAGGCAGCATTACTAAATTATAGAAAAATTAACCAAAATATAAGGTTTTACTGTTAAAATTTTTACGTCGAATAACTAAAATTCTATCGATTTTTAGATTTAAAAAAGTAAATATAGTAATATTGTGTCACTGAATTTTGTTGGTTCTGCTTTGTTCGTCGTCTTTTGACCAAGTATACAATTTATATCCACTATTCCGATAAAACAATTTCCAATAAGTTTTACACTTGTTGAAAAATACTGGCTTGAGTTATAAAAACTACCTTGTGACGATTATGAAGGGGCAAAGAAGTCACCCATTTTCATAAGTGCATTGATTTTTCATATTCACTAACGTTGGTGAAATTTGCACAAATCAATAGCACTTTAATAACTCGTTTTAAGATACAGAAGTTCCCTTCTTAGTGTGGTAAAACCAAATATTTGTATATATAATTAACTCATATTGTTTCTTTAAGCAGTAACATAATCCATATACGATGTTTAGCACTTTTGAAATATTGCTGGGGCATCGTTTTACACTTTTTACACAATTTTACGAAATGGACAGCTTAGATAACCGTTCTGTATGATATATGTAATTACATATTTTTGCTCTAGTCTTCACTTATATGGAATATTTTATGAAATGCACCTTTATCACTGATTAGCTGTACAGAAATGTATTAAGAGTTTTGTCTCGAGTATAGTATTGAACCGTGCAACACATTCATGTTATTATTTCTTTGCTTGAAGTGAAATTTACCTATTAGAAGTTTAAGTTGAATTTCAATCTGAGCTTGTATTTTATACAAAATGAAACGATAAATATAGTCATCTTAGTTTGAAATATATAGCTGAATTAACACTGGTATTATTGTGTGATTTTTTTATCAAAAACTGGCATTTATTCGAACCACATATTTGGGCTATCTAGTCATAAAAAGAATCCAGTGTTAACTCCGCTTCAGTATAGCGAGACTTTTGAGCTTCGTAACCAAGTTTAAAGGAAGAAAATCTATAACTTTCTGAAGTTTATATAACAGCATTGGTTATCAAAATTCAGTTGTTATGTTCAATAAAATATGCATTTATATTGAACCTATTATCGACCATAAGATGAAA
This sequence comes from Hylyphantes graminicola, assembly GCA_023701765.1. Classification (NCBI taxonomy): domain Eukaryota; kingdom Metazoa; phylum Arthropoda; class Arachnida; order Araneae; family Linyphiidae; genus Hylyphantes; species Hylyphantes graminicola. The sequence continues at coordinate 4,580,597 of CM043123.1, forward strand.
AAGGTATATAAAGCCTGTAATATTTTTACTTGAAACAAATCTTACTTTAAAAAAAAAAGTTTGAAGCCTTGAGTAATTTACGAAGCGCAAACAAAAAATACTTGCTTTTACTATTATAAAATTTATATATTTTCGCAAGAGTTTATAAATATTGTGTTCTCTTTGTATGCATACTTTTTATAGATGTTTCTTCCTTTAACATACGGTTTCAAATGTTTTCTATAGTTCATTAAATTTATAAAAAAAAATTATTTAGAATACGGGCTTTTTTACCAATTTAAGTAATTTTTATATTTCTTAAAATACCTTTGAAAAACCATGGTTTAAAATATTATTTCATGTTTCGGAACCAATGACTTTGAACTATTCATTATAATTTATGTTTCTATTTATGCACAGTATTATGTTATATGCATCAATGCAATTTCATTGCTCTCTATATGACTAATGCTCTATCAAGTTTAAGATCAATATGTGCCCTTTGCAATGCATGTGATCAAGATACCCTGTTTTCCTTTTTTGACAGTATATGAATGTTTGATGCAAAATACCATTGCACTTTTTTTATTTGGTATTTCTGAAAAACTTGATCAATAGAATTTGCAGATGTGCTATTCAATAACATCAATTTGAAAATTTAACCGGATAAAAGGATATGATTAACCTTTTCAGTCCCAGTGATGCCATTTGGCATCATCATTTTTCAAACATAATTTTAAAAAAATAATAAGGCTGATGTCTATTGGGATTAATAAAAAATATATTCTAATAGAAAAAATTTTGAAGAATCGAATGATATGCTTTTTGACATCAAAATAGATATCGACGATCAGAAAAAAAAATTCTATAATGATGATGCCAAATTGTCATTGGGACTGAAAGGGTTAAAATTATTTTTATTCGCTTTGGAAAAAAAAAATTAAGTAGTATGATAAATCTTTTTAGATTACAAGTGTTTTAATGTTTGGGGGAACATTTATGATTCTGGTCTAAACAGGGACCAATAACGAATTAATTTTTTCGTGATGTAATATCTTTTGTTGGTTGTGATAGTTAATTGAACTTTTTTATGCTTTAACGTGTGGGAAATTTCATATAATATCTTTTTTTTTCAAATTGAAGTGCAATACTATGTTTAAACTACACGTGTCAAACAGTATATGTTTACAATATTGAACGAATCTTAGTTTAATAAAATACGCTTGATTGTGTCATAAGTGTTTTATTCATTGGTAAATGTAAGTTTTATGCTTAGACTGAAGTTTTCATCTATTATTTGCTTCTTTTATGCTATTGTTTCCTGTTAATTCGCTTTACACAAATCTAACGTTTAAATGTAGTAAATAATTTACATTTATAACAATTACTAAAGAATTTACACTATATCGTCTGTCAAATGACAAAACCACGAATGTGCAAATTCTAGGGATTGCGACTTTATGAAACGTCGTGCTTATGGTATCCATTTTTTTATTCATGGATGGTATGGTATGGTACATATATATTCCAGCTTGTGTGCTTGTTCAGAGATCCGCTTATAAGCTTTCGTAGAGTGGGACAGACAGACACAGAAAATTTTTATCGTCACAAAGAAAGGAATAATACAAGACAAATAACAACATTTATTGACGGTCGCAAACATCCATGCCTGGCCAGGATTCTAACCCGACCCCAGCAGCTCCAAAGGCCAGCGTCCTAACGATTGCGCTTTATTTATGTGATTTTGCATAGTCGTGGTTTTGTCATTTGACCCAAAAAATCACTTAAAAAATTATCTTCAACTTGCAAAGGGCTTTTGTGGCTTCATAAAAAAATGACGTCAAAATGTTCAATGCAAAGGTGGAAACTTAAAATGCATCTATAAATGATTTATCATTGCTATTTGCTTCTATTACGCTTTTATGAAGGATGGCGCAAATAAAAGTGGCCCCGCCATGGAGATAGGAATAAGATAGAATTGTTGCCAAGTCTAAAACAAATGAGAAACCAGTTTTGTCAAGTGAAGCCATTGATCGTTTCAATAATAAGCCGTAACAAACGCTTGGCCAATAAACAATCCTACACTCCGTGCCAACCTAACTCGGGTAAAAACAAATAGTAAAAAGGCTGGGGAAAAGCGCGATTGGGCCGTTAGTTGGAAACGCTTGTATGACCAATGACAGTGATTGCGCCCTCTAGAAGGGAGAGTGTAGGCTTTATAGCCCATTACCCAGCTCGCCAGAAGAGACAGTCACAAGAGACACACAAAGAAGGACGACGCAAACACATAGACAAATAACAAATTTTATTGACAAGCACAAACATCCATGCCTTTACCGGGATTCGAACCCTAGCCCAGCAGCTCCAAAGGCTAGTACACTGACCACTAAGCCGGTGGGCCGGCTGTAAACTCCTGTAAGTTAATATTTACATACAAAATTATCTTAATACAATTCAACCAAAATACACTTTTCATTCTGATAAAATTGCGAAATTTTCTCAAATAATATTCAAATTGTTTAGACCTTAAATGAAATTAATATTTAAACATGTTTTCTGGGTGGATTCACGAATAATTTATAGAAAAAAATCTTTACATCCGTGGAATTATCTTCTCCATAAAATATTTCTATTTACCCAACTTAGGTTGGCAGGTAGTGTAGTTAGATTGCAATATAAACTGAAGGTTTTTGAACAGCTGTGCAAAAAAGGTTCCCACTAATGATTATTTCTATCGTTATTTATCCTAGAGAATCGAACTTTTTGTTTTTGTTAATATAAAACACTTTGAATTGATTGAGAGACACAAAATCTGGTGTTCGGACCAGTTTCGGAATTTTAATGGACTTGTTCAAAACTCATCCTGCCTGCCGATTTTTCATAAATAATCGCTGTATAGTCATCTTTTGGGGCACTTTTACACCTTTGAATTCTGTACAAACAACTAGCCCCATTTTTCCATTAATTTGTTTTAATAAAACTTTCTACAATGAACACCTTATGCTGTACTGTGAGTATCATCTTCAGCTGTACATAGATCAACTCACACTCACACAGCCGAAACTCACACTTACGCCCCACTAAGGTCTACAATCTCCAATAGTCCATGAGTAGCTCTAATGTGATGCTAATCCAACCAATGAAAAAACAGGTTTGCCAAGTGCTAATGGCCATCCAACCCTCACTTCCTATATCGTCACTTAAGTTCCCACATGTGCTATCTAACTTTGCAAAACTTTAGAAATTTACTGAAAGGTAACAATTGGCGAACTTTCCATAATCACACCAAAAGTCGGCCGATAACCCAACCGAAATGATAGGAAAGTTTAGGATAGGTTTGAATTATCGTCGCATAGGTCGAATTATCGTCGCTACACGAGGGAGAACCGAAAAACGTGTTCATTTAACACCGGCTGTTCGGACTTTCTTGTTGCATAATACCGGTCTACATAATGTAATGCTGAGATATGTATAACAAGAAAGTCCGAACAGCCGGTATTAAATAAACACGGTTTTCGGCTCTCCCTCGAGTAGCTCTAATACGACGATAATTCAAATCTATCCTAACCTATCCTATAATTTCGGTTGGGTTTTCGGCCGACTTTTAACGCGATTTTGGAAAGTTCGCCAAGGGTTACCGTTCCTTAAATTTCTACCGTTTTGCAAAGTTAGATAGCACATGTGGGAACTTTAGAGACGATATATTCACCTGAATCCAGCCCCGCCCCCACTCTTTTGTTTCTTTAGCAGTCTGATACAGGGTGAGGCAAACAAAAGTGCCCCCTGTCTAGAGATAGGAATACGTTGAAATGCTGGGCGAGAAAAACTCTTGAAGCCTCATGAAACCTGTTTTTGCATCGGTTGGATGGGATTAGCTTCACATTAGAGCTACTCATAGACTAGTGGCGAGTTCAGATCTTAGTTTGTATTGTATGAAAACGTCCCATAATGCAAATTTTGTGTCTTGCAATCAATATAGAATGTTTTGTATTACCAAAAACAAAAAGGTCCGATTCTCTAGGATAAATAACGATCGAAACAATCAAATAATCACTAGTGGGAACTTTTCTTGATCAGCTCTACAAACCTTGTTTATATTTCATTTCAACTAGCTTCTAAAACCGTAGCGTAGTTGCCGGCAAATAAGTCGTCAAGCATTTGTTTGGGCTTAATATTGAAGAGATCAATAGATTCAGACAGCAAACCTGTTTTTGTATTGGTTTTTGACTTGGCAACATTTCTGTCGCATTCTTATCTCTAGACCGAGGCCACTTTTGTTTGCCTCACCCTGCATTTCAAATAAAAAAACTTTTTCAAAATTTCATTTGCCCGCCATTTCACTTCGATAGCTTAATTTGTTCATGTCTCATACAGGTAGAACCTTGATTATCCGATCTAATTGGGACCAGAGGTAATTCGGATTATTGAAAATTCCGGTCAATAGGGAATTTTCATTAAATAGTAAAGCTGTAAACATTGAATTTTAGTGTTATCTCGGAACTGAGGATTCCTAGCAAAAAGAATGTGCTAAAACATCCTACTTTTTTTAAGGGGTCATAGGAGTCTTAAAAATGTGCAAAGAAGGTACTACAAAGCATAGTTTGATCTTTCATGTAATTTTTTAACTACTCAATATATAAGTATAATTTTTTATAGGTAATTCTACAAGATTTATTTAATATAAAACAAATTTTAAAATTTATGAAACTTTAGCCAAAACTTAAATAAATGATATTAAACATAAAGCTATTTGAACACATTTGGATTAGGCTTGCGCGGCAAATTTTGAGGTCAAAATTGAAAAAATGACCAAGAAAATGACTTTATATTGTACAAATATGTACAAAAAAAGACTTATACCTAAATTCTCAGCTCAATTTTAATTATAAATTATTTTTTTAAAAAAATTTAATCAAAATTTTAAAAAATTTATTAATTTTTTTAGAAAAAAGTTCTTAAAATAATTTCTAATTAAAATTGAGCTGAGAATTTAGGTATAAGTCAGTTTTTTTTCTCAAAACCCACCATCCCTCGAAAATTAGCATTATGTCCTAACATCACAAATCGCCAAGAGGAGAAAGGTTGCTACATATTGCAACATAACGCTACCGTTTCGTTACGAACTATTCCAAATGGGGAACTTGCATGGGTCGGGAAACAGCAAAATACCATTTGTGAATGAAACTCCATGCGATTCTAAGAACATCGACATAAATTTTACCTCAATCCGACCATTAGTTTATTTTTAATTAATTTTCAAAGTTTGCGCTAAACCCCGCCCCTCGAAAACGCTGCCTCTGGCCTTCCCTCCCCGCGTGACGACACACGACGCAACTGAGAAAGCCAGAGATAGGCGGCCGCTGTGTTTTGCGAATGTCACTCTTCATAATGTTTTTTATCGAGTCGAACACATTAAAGTTATGTAAATTCTGGAAAATATTAGTGCATACGAATGTTGCATAATACCTTGTTTTAATAGTACCATGAAAAAATTACCCCAAAAAGTTTATTTCAGCTCTCACAGTATGTTAATAACGTTAAAAGTGGAAGCTTTTAAAAATGCTATATGTCCTACCGTCACCTGGGGCACAACTAAAAAAGCTGTTGTGTGTCGTAAATTATATTCATATATCTTTAATTAATATTATTTTAACTAAAATCCATTTTTAATTAAAATCGCTTTTAATTTTAAAAAAAAATTATTTAACTTTAAATGTAAATTGTTTTTTTGCTGCTAATTTATTATTACTAATTAATATTAACATTAATTAGTTTTTCTTTTACATTACTAATGTTTGCTTTATTTAATAGACAATTAATGTTTTATTTTTAAAATAAAAATTAAGTGCAATAAATAGGGAAAAAATCAATTACAAAAGTTTTTATTGAACATTTAACTCATTAGATAATTTAAATAACTTAATTTTGTTTTTCAGAAACTAAATGAATTAAATCAATAATGAAATTAAACCAAATATCATTAAAAAAATTCGAGTTAAAATTATATTTAAATTTTGCAACCCCCCCCCCCCCCCCCCCCCCCTCCGAAAAAAAAACACGCACATTTTTAAAAAAAGAAGAAATAATTCCAGGTTAACTGGCACTGGTAAAGGTCCACGGAGGCTAGAAATTATTATGTATACTGTATTTAAAAAAAGTTTTAAAGACAGTGGGAGTTGAATAAATTATCTGGCCATTTTTAATTCAATTAAATTTGTTAAAACATTTTTAGCTCGTGTGTGAAGGCGGTGTAAGGTGATAGTTACTGTTACAAACCAACTTGTGGTAATTTTTATAGAGATGTAAAAAAAATACGTGTTGATAGTTAGGTTCAACAACGTTCGAAAAGGGAGCAGATGTTTTTGTTCTTAATTCTAACATTCTTATGTTATAAACTAAAATGCTTCAATGAAATTCAAATACAAATTAAAACTGCATTTAATTGATGGAAATAACTGCATTTAAGAATGGGAAATGTTTTTCATAGTTACAGGCATTGTATTCTGAACTTGTTACGGGAATATAGTACACACCACAGACAATCAACGTAAACAGACATTCCAATCGGAACTTTTTTTTTCAGAGAATGACGTCACCAGCCATCCAGCGACTAAACTTCGAACCAATGATCGCGCCACCAAGTGACTAAACTTCGAACCAACCAATGATCGCGCCACCAAGTGACTAAACTTCGAAGCAACCAATGATCGCGCTACCAAGTGACTAAAGTTAGAACTAATTATCACGTGACTGGTTGAAAACTGCGTGCGACTCCAAGCAGCGCGCGCATCTTGTACTAATTATGCTCAAACTTGGATAAATTAATGCGCGCTACTTTTGAAAAGTAATGTATTGCGCATTGCGGAGAAGAAAATTGCGACTCGAGAGAGGCCTGGAGTGGAGACAAATGTTTTTGTTGTGTTTTTTTCTCATCAAAACACATTTTTTAATGTATTTTATGAAACTGTTTTACGTTCATAAGGATATTGATAGGTAAGTGTTTTTGAAGGTAAGGTAAGATAGGTTAGTGTTTAATTTATTCAAATATTCTTGTTTTCTTGATCAGAGCTAAATGCTCGATCACTTAAGAATGGTTGGTTATTTTTGTAGTGAAAAGTTTCGATATATGTAGCTTAGCACACTTAAAACATCTGTGTTTTTTTTTTGGTCTTCGGTCATTAATTTTTTATTTAAAGTAATTAAATGTTATTAGACTAACTGAGTTACACTTTTCTTTCGTGTACCTTTATTAAATAAGATATATATAGAGTTATAATATTATTGCTGTTAGTTTTTAAAACTATGTTTTAAACAAATGACCTAACTGCCGACCTAGAAGCGGACCGTGCAGCTTAAAATGTTAGTCGAATGTCCCGGTGTAGAGAGAGTGCATGTTAAATATGATATGGTTGTGTTGGGTGCCTACTCAGGTGCTCCCTAATGATCTCTTCTAAATATCTATATGAATGGACCAGTTACCACCAGATTTGTAGGAATTTCTACACCTAAAATAATAAATTTTTCAGGCAGGATATATTTAGTTTCCAAAAATAATTTGACACTTCCTTCTTCAAAATTCATTAAATTGTTCAATTTTTAATTTATGTCATATGCTAGGTGTTTTTAGCATCTAATTATTATTATTTTTAAAAAAAAAAAACTAATTTAATAGTTAGAGCTGATATTTTCATACAATATCGGAACTTTTTGATTCAAAACTTACTATTTCATTTCACTAAAAATTAATTTGAAATCTTGGCTAGTAAAATTTAAGGTCTAACAATATATTGTAAATTAATCGCTTCGTTTAATGAGCATTTTAAAATTTTTGTGGATTTTTATTCATAATTTTGATGTGATGTATATTAGAAAGGCTTTTTCTACATAGGATGAAGAAATAGATGGGCTTATTTGTGTGAAAACTCATTCCATAACCTGTATCTCTAAGGGGCCAAATAACACCAGATTTGTTGGAACACCTACTCAAGTACACCAACTTGGCCATTACAATTATTCCTTGAATTGTACAAAATTACTTGCATGCCTCTCTTCCTATCTATAAATTTATTTTTAAATACTATATTGCTCTGAGTAAAAAAATGCAACATACAGTGTGGGTACCTACTAATAAAATTTTGCTTTAGATTATTAAGAGCTTAATATAAAAATACTTAACAGATATATTGGTTTTATGATGTTGTTCTAGAATTGAGATGTTGTTAACATATGTTCCTTTAGTTGACTTTTTTGGATAGGTAGTTATTTTTTATTGGGTTATTATTTTTTGTAAATATATCTCCTTTATTTTATTTAAAAAAATATTTTGCATTTATTTTCTTACATTGTGTGTTTGTGATTACAAAAGTCCAGCACTACATAAACTAATGATTAAACAATGTTTTGATAAATTTATGAGAAATTATGAATTATTTTCCTTACAGAACTTGTAGGCTGTAAATTATTATTATATTTTATAAATTAATATTTATATTTTCCCCCTTAATCATTGGATTATTTAGAGAAATTGAGTTATTTTTACTTGCTCTAGAAGCAAACTCTAATTTATTTGAGGAAAAAAAATTATAATCAAACACTTTATTTGTAACAACATTATTTCTAGCTTCTTGTATGTTCTGATATTATACAAACTATAATTGGCTGTGTTATAAAATAATTAGCAAAGGAATGGATGTTTTTGTATCAAGGAAAAGCCATTTAAAGAAAAGCTATATTTACCATTTCAAAACTTGTAAACACCTAATTAAAAACTTGTAAATATTTAATTGTCTTTCAAACTTGATAATTAATTGTAAATTTATCTACATACTTATTATTTTGACATGCAGTCTCATTATTACTGATTCCTTTCTTCTGAAAAACATGTTATAATAATATTTGAAAAAGTTAAATTGATATGCCAAATATATATATATGCCTGAAGTTAATTTATATGTATAATTTGGTTATACAAAAAATCCTTTTACAAATGTAAATTTTGGAATTGTAAATTAAAGGTTTAAAATTCTTTTTCAATGTTTTGTGGTAATTTCTGTTTGCATATTTACTTAGATTTTTATAAAGTTTTTAATTTTTTTTATCATATATAAAAACATTATAACAATAGTTATCATGTTCAGTAAATATATAAATAATATATTCACTGTTTAAATTAAATAACCAGGGGGTTTCACGTGGGAACTAGCAACACCTCTGCTTCACGTGGGAACTAGCAACAGCTCTGCAATTTTGTTTTCATTTTTCTCGAATTACTTTTGCATTCTATTTGCCAAATCGAATTTTCTAAGAATATTATAGTTGTTAAAATTAAAACTTCTTTCGATGCAAGTTTTCCTTGATAAATGATTAAAACAACCAACAGTAGAGCAAGATTTTGTAATTTTTAAAAATAACTAAATTAACTTATTCTTAGAAAACACAATTTCGAATAAAAACAAAAGTAATTCGAGAAAAAAGAAAACTAGACCGCGGAGCTGTTGCCAGACCCCCGTGAAATAACCGCATTAATAATGTAATGATTTCCGGGTGTCTATTTCTAGCCACCCTTTGGAGCTTTAACACAGTCAATAACGCCTCGTAGTTTAGAACTCTGGTCAAGTGCCGCAGTCCGTTAAGAAAAGCGAAAATTACATGGGTTACGAAACTTTTATAGCTGTGTTAAAATCGGTTTTGGTGGTTAAAAGTAGGCAGTTAAAAACGTTCCAAACCAGGCAAAAAAGTAAAAAATTTCATCACTTGACTAGGGTTTTAAATTACGAGGCGCTATTAGCTACGTTAAAGCTCCTAAATAGAGCTGAAAATAGGCAGCTGATTTGTAGCGCTCCTAGTGACTAAACTTGTTACTACGCTCAGGGGGCGGAGGCTTTTCGCCCTATTCACCTACGTAAATGCGCAGTCTGTTTAGATTATTGTCTGTGGTACACACAATGCGTACCACATATATAATTACATGATACTATAATTTTCTCGAACATGTTTGTCGTAACACGCGTTACAAGTTGTTAAAAGCATTTTACTTATATCTTAGTTACTTATGAAATATGTTTTTTAGTTTAAAAATTGCAATGTTTGTACATTGTTTTGTCGAATCCCTGTAATAATGAATAATATTTCCCAATCTTCAATACTGGTATTTCAATCAATTACATTTAATTTTAATCTGCATTTAAATTACATAGTTTAATTTACAAGTACAAATACATAGTTACATAATATAATTGCATAGACATTTATTTTGTAACATAAGCCTGTTACTAATAAGAATAGCCTATTTGCTTCAAATTCAAACGTTCTTGAATCTAACTATGTATCAATACACACATTTTTTACAGCAGGATCATTAAAAAAACAGCTTTTCTAACGGGTTTTAAGTGGTACTATTATAAAAAGGTACTATGCAGCATTCGTATTCACTAATATTTCACAGAATTTAAGTCACTTTAATGGGTTCTACGCGATTAAAAAAACGTTACGAAGATTGACATTCGTAAAACATAGCGGCCGCCTATCTCTGGCTTTCCCAGTTGGGTCTTGTGTCGTCACGCGGGGAGGGAAGGCCAGAGGCAGCGTTTTCAAGGGGCGGGGCTAAACGCAAACTTTGAAAATTAATTTAAACTAAACTAATGGTCGGATTGAGGTAAAACTTATGTCGATGTTCTTAGAATCGCATGGAGAATGTTTTAAAAGAATAAAAAAAATGCATGCAAGTTCCCCATTGTCGACACACCTGAATATCAGCTGGCAAGCCAAAGTGGTGACTTGCATCTATTTCAAAGTCACGTGGGTTTCTACCAATCACAGCAGCTTGGTGTTTTTTTAATTGTTTTTGCAGATGATTTTTTGCGCATAGTTCTTATTTTTCTCTTTTGGCTTTTATAATAAATATTTAATTATATTCTTTTAATTTCTGAGCATGTTAACAATTGTGAATGTGCTACTCTTAATTCAGTAATGTTTTGTGTTCATTAACTATAATTTCAATCGAGGGGATTTATTCTAAAAGCTCTTTTATACTGAAGAATCATATTCATGACTAAGTCAACGTTGTTAGAATTCTAGTCATAATTAATCTTTTGGACCAAGTCAATTAAATTAATGTCGTAGTTTTTGAGTTATTTATATTTAAAAAGTAGAACGTTTGTTGAATTTGGAATAAGGATGTGTTTTAGAAATTTGATTTATTCTAGGTGAAATAAAGGAAAAAGCAATATTTCAAAAAAAAATTATTTGAATTTTTTTAAATCGGACCATTAGAACGGAAGTTATAGAGACGGCTGAAAATATTCACCATGTCAATAATCAACTTATATTACAGCAACACTCTACAAAAACCTACTAATGTTCTTTTAAATTAATTTTTAATAAAGAGTCCACGTAATTCAATTGTTCAAGTAAGCTTAAATAGACGTACAAAGGCAAAGGAATAATCTAATATCTATTAAGAAGAGCTTAAAAAACTAGCGATTCGTCCTCGTTCCTTTCCAAGCTTCTTTATCATAACATTAGATTGTCGGCCACTCGGCCTCATGCGTTCAGGTCGTTGTGGAAAACTCGCCAAATGGTAAACTCGCCATACATGCGAGCCAATTGCGACACAGTCATGTGACTGTGCAAGTTAGATGGTTAGGGCACTTTAGGTTTGCCAAAGCGCAGTCCATTCTATTTTATGTCTCTGGAATTTACACCCAGGGCGAAGCCGCACCCAGTACAGTGCGCAAACTGTTATCGTAATAGTCTGCGATCTTAACCAACTAGGACCCCCCGGACCCCTCCCCCCCCCTTCAAATTGAAAGAAAAGTTTAATGCAGTTAGATCCACAGACAATAATCTAAACAGACTGCGCATTTACGTAGGTGAATAGGGCGAAAAGCCTCCGCCCCCTGAGCGTAGTAACAAGTTTAGTCACTAGGAGCGCTACAAATCAGCTGCCTATTTTCAGCTCTATTTAGGAGCTTTAACGTAGCTAATAGCGCCTCGTAATTTAAAACCCTAGTCAAGTGATGAAATTTTTTACTTTTTTGCCTGGTTTGGAACGTTTTTAACTGCCTACTTTTAACCACCAAAACCGATTTTAACACAGCTATAAAAGTTTCGTAACCCATGTAATTTTCGCTTTTCTTAACGGACTGCGGCACTTGACCAGAGTTCTAAACTACGAGGCGTTATTGACTGTGTTAAAGCTCCAAAGGGTGGCTAGAAATAGACACCCGGAAATCATTACATTATTAATGCGGTTATTTCACGGGGGTCTGGCAACAGCTCCGCGGTCTAGTTTTCTTTTTTCTCGAATTACTTTTGTTTTTATTCGAAATTGTGTTTTCTAAGAATAAGTTAATTTAGTTATTTTTAAAAATTACAAAATCTTGCTCTACTGTTGGTTGTTTTAATCATTTATCAAGGAAAACTTGCATCGAAAGAAGTTTTAATTTTAACAACTATAATATTCTTAGAAAATTCGATTTGGCAAATAGAATGCAAAAGTAATTCGAGAAAAATGAAAACAAAATTGCAGAGCTGTTGCTAGTTCCCACGTGAAGCAGAGGTGTTGCTAGTTCCCACGTGAAACCCCCTGGTTATTTAATTTAAACAGTGAATATATTATTTATATATTTACTGAACATGATAACTATTGTTATAATGTTTTTATATATGATAAAAAAAATTAAAAACTTTATAAAAATCTAAGTAAATATGCAAACAGAAATTACCACAAAACATTGAAAAAGAATTTTAAACCTTTAATTTACAATTCCAAAATTTACATTTGTAAAAGGATTTTTTGAATAACCAAATTATACATATAAATTAACTTCAGGCATATATATATATTTGGCATATCAATTTAACTTTTTCAAATATTATTATAACATGTTTTTCAGAAGAAAGGAATCAGTAATAATGAGACTGCATGTCAAAATAATAAGTATGTAGATAAATTTACAATTAATTATCAAGTTTGAAAGACAATTAAATATTTACAAGTTTTTAATTAGGTGTTTACAAGTTTTGAAATGGTAAATATAGCTTTTCTTTAAATGGCTTTTCCTTGATACAAAAACATCCATTCCTTTGCTAATTATTTTATAACACAGCCAATTATAGTTTGTATAATATCAGAACATACAAGAAGCTAGAAATAATGTTGTTACAAATAAAGTGTTTGATTATAATTTTTTTTCCTCAAATAAATTAGAGTTTGCTTCTAGAGCAAGTAAAAATAACTCAATTTCTCTAAATAATCCAATGATTAAGGGGGAAAATATAAATATTAATTTATAAAATATAATAATAATTTACAGCCTACAAGTTCTGTAAGGAAAATAATTCATAATTTCTCATAAATTTATCAAAACATTGTTTAATCATTAGTTTATGTAGTGCTGGACTTTTGTAATCACAAACACACAATGTAAGAAAATAAATGCAAAATATTTTTTTAAATAAAATAAAGGAGATATATTTACAAAAAATAATAACCCAATAAAAAATAACTACCTATCCAAAAAAGTCAACTAAAGGAACATATGTTAACAACATCTCAATTCTAGAACAACATCATAAAACCAATATATCTGTTAAGTATTTTTATATTAAGCTCTTAATAATCTAAAGCAAAATTTTATTAGTAGGTACCCACACTGTATGTTGCATTTTTTTACTCAGAGCAATATAGTATTTAAAAATAAATTTATAGATAGGAAGAGAGGCATGCAAGTAATTTTGTACAATTCAAGGAATAATTGTAATGGCCAAGTTGGTGTACTTGAGTAGGTGTTCCAACAAATCTGGTGTTATTTGGCCCCTTAGAGATACAGGTTATGGAATGAGTTTTCACACAAATAAGCCCATCTATTTCTTCATCCTATGTAGAAAAAGCCTTTCTAATATACATCACATCAAAATTATGAATAAAAATCCACAAAAATTTTAAAATGCTCATTAAACGAAGCGATTAATTTACAATATATTGTTAGACCTTAAATTTTACTAGCCAAGATTTCAAATTAATTTTTAGTGAAATGAAATAGTAAGTTTTGAATCAAAAAGTTCCGATATTGTATGAAAATATCAGCTCTAACTATTAAATTAGTTTTTTTTTTTTAAAAATAATAATAATTAGATGCTAAAAACACCTAGCATATGACATAAATTAAAAATTGAACAATTTAATGAATTTTGAAGAAGGAAGTGTCAAATTATTTTTGGAAACTAAATATATCCTGCCTGAAAAATTTATTATTTTAGGTGTAGAAATTCCTACAAATCTGGTGGTAACTGGTCCATTCATATAGATATTTAGAAGAGATCATTAGGGAGCACCTGAGTAGGCACCCAACACAACCATATCATATTTAACATGCACTCTCTCTACACCGGGACATTCGACTAACATTTTAAGCTGCACGGTCCGCTTCTAGGTCGGCAGTTAGGTCATTTGTTTAAAACATAGTTTTAAAAACTAACAGCAATAATATTATAACTCTATATATATCTTATTTAATAAAGGTACACGAAAGAAAAGTGTAACTCAGTTAGTCTAATAACATTTAATTACTTTAAATAAAAAATTAATGACCGAAGACCAAAAAAAAAACACAGATGTTTTAAGTGTGCTAAGCTACATATATCGAAACTTTTCACTACAAAAATAACCAACCATTCTTAAGTGATCGAGCATTTAGCTCTGATCAAGAAAACAAGAATATTTGAATAAATTAAACACTAACCTATCTTACCTTACCTTCAAAAACACTTACCTATCAATATCCTTATGAACGTAAAACAGTTTCATAAAATACATTAAAAAATGTGTTTTGATGAGAAAAAAACACAACAAAAACATTTGTCTCCACTCCAGGCCTCTCTCGAGTCGCAATTTTCTTCTCCGCAATGCGCAATACATTACTTTTCAAAAGTAGCGCGCATTAATTTATCCAAGTTTGAGCATAATTAGTACAAGATGCGCGCGCTGCTTGGAGTCGCACGCAGTTTTCAACCAGTCACGTGATAATTAGTTCTAACTTTAGTCACTTGGTAGCGCGATCATTGGTTGCTTCGAAGTTTAGTCACTTGGTGGCGCGATCATTGGTTGGTTCGAAGTTTAGTCACTTGGTGGCGCGATCATTGGTTCGAAGTTTAGTCGCTGGATGGCTGGTGACGTCATTCTCTGAAAAAAAAAGTTCCGATTGGAATGTCTGTTTACGTTGATTGTCTGTGGTTAGATCTATGAGTTAGATAAATCAATGGAATTGGATGATTGGTATCCATATATTTTCAGGCTTGCGTGCTTGGTCAGAGACCCGCTTTATAAACTTTCGTCAAGTAAAACAGACACAACACACACACATACGCCACCTCCACAATTTAGACATGTCACTGAAGGGGAGGGAAATATTTTCCAGGGACCTGTACCCGTGGGAAACTGCGCAATGACCTCTCACAGGACTTTCGGACCCAACAGGTTTAACGAGCACGTACTCCGCATAAATTCGGTGGGTCGTCATTGGTACCGGGACTCGATCGCGTGACCTATAAATCAATGGACTAAGGTGTCATAAAATATATCATAGTAAATTTGTATGATATGGGTTTATTATTTATTAACACTCTCGCTGCGGATACTGCCCTATGGCATCAAGAACTATGCTGCCGGTAATGCTATTCCTACGATACATTACGCGGCAACAAAAATCTTCAGAAAGTAGCACAGGAATTTCCTTTTTTAATTAAAAAAACATGCAACTTTTAATATATATTACATTGTATATAAATGTAAAATGGCGTCGTAAATTGCAACTACCTAAAGGGCCTGTTTGGCGAATTTCTTTCTGTTTGTGCATAAACAGTTTGTTTCCTGGTGAGCACAAATGTTGTGCGGAAGATTAAGTGACAGATTCTGTAACAAACCTACTTGTTTTACAGAAATAGGAAAGGGGAAAATATACAGTCAAACCTCGCTAACGTGAACTTGCTTAACACGAAATGTTGCTTAAGATGAACTGGAAACATTTCCCCAGCCATTAAAGCTTTAGCTAATGCTAAATATTTCCGTTAACAAGAAATCGTTTAGGCCATAGAGTTATGAAGGAGGAATAGAGGGGTCTATCAGTTCAAATGGTTTGAAGCTAGGGCTGTAAGGTTTTTCAAGCTACTGGCGCATAACATACCGGCACTGAGGTAAAGATGCACCGCTCTAGCCTGCTTCTTTTGTGCGTTACTGCCCAGGGCCTGTTCCTTCATATGGCTCGTCAGGCCTGGGCCTAGGACCCCCAAATTTTAGGGGCCCCTAAATTTCAAATTCTTTTATGAAAAATGTTGCGGATCTTCAAAATTTCGAAAAAATAAAATAAATTGTGGCCTTTCTTTGTTTTCAGCTTAAATTTAACTTAAACATTGACCTAATATGATTGATTTTATAAGAAAGCTAATTAAATAGCAGAAAACTCTGACACATTGACCAAAAGCCAGTATCATAATACAAACGATTATATGCAAAATTTTCCGTAAAGGGGCCCCAAAAATCTGTTGTGCCTATACCGTCTGCATTTTCCTAGATCAGGCCCTGGTTACTGCGCACATACATGGACCGCTCTATTCTTTTTCCTAACTCTATGTTTTAGGCGAAATTTCGTTTAACCCGAACAAAAAAAATACCAATTTGACCTTTTTTTCCCCTAAGTAGTAATTTAAAGTTTCGAAGAACAAATGAAACGAAACATTAAAAAAAGCGTCAAATGAACATTATAAAAACTGTCTCCTACTTCTGAGAAAATCATGAGATATCACATAATTCGTCAGTTTTTTCCCACTTTTTTGTTCTTCATTGCTAATCCCTAAAAATTTACCTAATATTTCTTTAGTATATCCTACTCCAAATTAACTTTATTAATTGAATTACTAGTTTTATACTTGTAGCATCATTTGTGTCTTACATTATAATTAAATTAGAATAATTTTTAGTTGATATTATTTTTTTAACTGTTTACTGGCTCAACGTATAAGAAAAATCCTGACAGTTTAAAGAAAATTCTGTTTCCACAAAATGTTTCGGTGCTCCCTTCAAATTCACTTTAACGGGGTTCGATTGTATCAGCCTTTGAAGCTTTTAAATCGAAATAATAAGAGATAAATAGCGCCAACCTGGGCTCCCTAACACCCAGGTCATCCCAAAACTAGAATTCATCACCAACGTCAATTTCATTCTTTCAAGACTTAAGGAATACGTCACTTGATACAAGCTCATTTCTGAAAAATATATTTTCTCTTCACTCTTTTTACTGTGTTTTGTTTTGGCAATAAAAAATGTAAATAAACCGCTCCGTCCGAAGTTCGTCTTTTAAATAGGGTAAACATCTTTATTCAGACAAATATATTTTTATTACTGAAGTATGTAGAATAGAAATCCTTCACAGAGTCTAGTACAACAACAAATTGATAATTTCTGAGTGTCTTCAGTCTTGTCAATTGTTATGCAGTATCACACTTTGTTCCCAACTTTAGTTTTGTTTTGGTTCCAGCGCTTTCCATGGATAAATCACAAGAGAATAGTGATCGATCTATAAGATCGAAAAAGAACAATGAGCAGAAAAAAAGTTCTCGTGAACCTTACATTCCGAGTAATATCGAAAGTAACAAGGGGAACCAGCTGGGCTGCAAGCCAGATGACATCTGGATTAATGAAGATGAAACAGATGCAAATCGCACTCTGACATTTAGTTCTGAAAATGAACAAAGTGCCAAACGTCCGCAAACACAAGATATCCTGAAGGATATCGAATGCAACTTTGACAATGAGCCTGTACTCTCTTCTATTGACAGTTCTCCAAAAGCTGACGAACTAAAAGTAGATGTTCTACAACCCTTAATTTTCAGCAGTGACTCTGACGAAGATCAAGATGCCAACTTTTGCACAAAACAGGTGAGTAACAGTGACCATGATTCGGCAGAGAAACTGATTGATTGCTCTCCCAAAGAAAATGAAGAAGGAACAACTGCTCATCGACAAATAACTTTCAGCATAGACTCTGACGAGGGGCAAAGCGCCTGTCAAAAATCTGACAGTCAGGATGAAGAAATCAGCTCAGGTAGGCCAATTGATGATTGGCTAAATGAAGATGAGACTCCGGTGTCTTTTTGTAGGTTCGATTCCGCCGAAATCCGATGCATTTCAAGGAAGAAGAGAGTGAAAATGATTGGGAAATATGTCATGGGAGATGTTCTTGGAGAGGGATCCTATGGGAAGGTGAAAGAAGTTCTAGATTCAACAACACTCTGTCGAAGAGCTGTGAAAATCTTGAAGAAAAGAAAACTTCGGAAAATCCCATACGGTGAAAGAAATGTACAAAGGTAATTGGCATATTCAGTTGAGAAGGGGTTTCTAGATTGTGTGATATATTTAATCAATAATAGCAGTTATAATTATCACTTTAATAATTATTGGTAAATTACAATCCTATGCAAGGCCAGCTTCAATAACAAGGCCAGAGAAGCTCTCCCAAACATGAGCGTAGACAGAAATTTTGCTGTCACTGTTCCCAGTGCTGAAGATCGAGAATTTAGTTCAGACGCATTCGGAACTCTAAAAATGTGGTCAGCGGTGAACAAGTGGTTCGGAACAGATTTTAAACAGGTTGTATTCACCTTCGGAACAACGTCACTCAGAGCTATGACGTCAAAATTTCCGTTCTCGAAATTGTTGTTCAGGAAAGCTTCTTTGGCCTTAGTAGATGAGTAGGCTGTGTCCTTTTTAACGTTTTTTAAAACTAGCCAACTTGACGACCTGCTAAACTAGCATGTTTTTCCGTTGTTGCAATTCTTCATGCTAAATACTTTAACTCTTGTATCGTAAACAAATCAAACTAGCTGCACAATGGGCTAGTAGTGTCAAAGCAGTACACACTCGTTTAAGGCTCCGGACGGTTTAGTGTTTGGTAAAAAGCATCAGTATCCAACGTGGGGCAGTATTGTAAGACCCATTGAAAGCCTAAGCACTTGTTTGAGTTTGAGACACCAGACAAATTGGTTTCATTTGTATACAGATAATTTTGTTTGGTCTTGGGCGACTTTGTTTATTTTTTAAACTAAGCAGAGTAAGCTCAGGGCAATTTTCAAAACATCTATCAAAAATTCGGAATTTAAATACATACCATCCATAATAATAACAAAACAAACTGAAAACTCTAAAAAACGATTTTAAAAATAAAAACATTTTAAAAAATGCCCATTCATGCTACACCAGTACCACCTACCCACAATGCCTTTTGCCAGAAATTCTGTATGACCTCAAAAAGCATTTATCTCCCTATGGGAATCCGCAAATCCTTGACGACAGAAGCACTGTCTGACTATTATTAACCTAATGCGTAAACAATTTATGAATTATGAACAATTATGAATGAATTATTATTTAAGCTGTTATCTCGGCTTATATGTAGGTAGCTGACAATAGTACTTAAAATTACATGCAAATCAAAAATTAATATTTATTATTAAGCAATTATTGAAAATACTTTAATTTATATTTTGTTTTTCAGAGAAATTTCATTATTACGCCGGTTAAATCATAAAAATGTGATACAGTTGATAGAGGTTATGTATAATGAAGAAAAGCAAAAGTTGTACTTATTTTTTGAATATTGTGTTTCTGTATTGCAAGAGCTTTTAGATTCAGTTCCTGAAAAAAAGTTTCCTATATGGAAAGCTCATGGGTAAGTAGTCTAAATAAGTAATTCTCTTATTAATGCAATGCAAGTTAATTTCTTTTTAAGGCATTTAACATTTAAAATAGTAATTCTGTTAATCGGTTAGAATCTATAATTTATTAAAGCCAATATAAACCTTCAACCTTGTCAAGCAATGTGTAATTCATTCCTAGTGAAAGGTGTCTCTAAATTGGTAGTTACAGTAGAACCTCGATTATCTATCCCTCTTATATCCCTAACTCTTTGTTAACCGACTGTCCTGAACCCAAATCAAAGTATTCTAAAATAAGGTAATGCTATCTGTTGTTCACAAAAAAAAAACAGCTTAGAAATCTACAGCGATTATAAAGTCAATACTAATCTGAAGGCGATACTGAAATCTGAATTCTCCATTGATTCTGAAATAGGGAGATTCCAGCATTTGTGAAATTAGGAAACTGGGGTTTTATTTAACATAGAAAAACTTCGACAACTCAAAGAAGTAAAAATGCATTTTTAACAAACCTAAATTTTCAATGAATCCCAAAATCATCTAAAGTTGTGAGACTACAAATGATATTTTAGGTACAATAAAACACAAAAAATATATGCATTTCATATGAGGCTTTCATAAGGCATTTTCATATGAGGCCATAATTAGTGCATTATCCTTAACTTAGCTATTTCGAATCAATGTGTTGGTTTAGCTTAAAAATGCCAAAATGTTCATTGTTAGTCAATGCAGATTATAACACTTTTCAGGCTTCTAAAAGTAATAATTTTAATTATTACTTTTTTTAAGTATAATTATGACGTAAAGGGTTGAAATATGCAATTTTCAACTTAATGATATAAAAGATTTAAGATATGTGATTCAAAAAATTATATATATGAAGAGTACAGGGAAAAACCTCCTTCATCGACTGAGAATCTGTTCGTGTTGAGGTTTTTTTGGCAGAGTAGTGGCAATCGGAAATGGGTTTCTCCCTTTGTTCTTCTTCTGTGGTTCAAACAAAAGAATTGTCTGATGTGAATCTCGATCATGGAGATAGTAAACCAGTGTGCCATGATAAGAACTAAGGCAAAACTGGTTTCTTCACACCAGTTTAGGCAATGACTCGCTATCTTGGCCATAAGCATACCTGATGCAGACAGATTCCCAGTCATTGACGGAGTTCTGCCCCTGTACTCTTCATATGTGTTTAATTTTATGTTATATTAATTCAAATGTGTAAATCTATAGGTATTGCATTTGAAGAAAAAAAATGCTGCCTTATTTGAGATTTTACTGTAGTAGTGTAATTATTGTAAGTAAATATTACATGCATTTTATACTTATATTTTAAGTATTAATAAACTGCATTTATAAGAACGCATAACTTTTATTGCTATTTCTTTCATGATTAAAATTTTTTTAACAATGAAAACTCAATTTTTCTTTTTATAAATTTCATTTTTTAGGTATTTTTGTCAGTTACTTGATGGTTTAGAATATTTGCATAGTAAAGGAATTATACACAAAGATATAAAGCCTGGTAACTTGCTGCTCACCAATTGTGGAACTTTGAAAATATCTGATTTAGGAGTTGCAGAGGTGATTCTTTTATTGTATTTTCTAAAATGTTCACTTTATTTAATTTTTTTTTATGTTTAGTTTGCTAAAAAATTAAATTTTAGCGTTTTCAAACTCTGTTATATTGATGAGCCTCTTTCAACTGAAATCCAACTTAAATGCATGAATTTTGTTTTATTCTTAAATTGCCAGTGTTAAATTTTTTGGCTAATTTTTTTTATGCCGAATATGCAAAAAATCCCTATCCATTGAGAAACAAATCAATTACAGTTCAAATGTAATTTTTTTCAAACAATTAATTAAATATCCAGAAATTTACTAAAGGTTCAAAATTTGAACCCTCTAACCAGGGCTCGAAAATTATATTGCCCGACATGCCCGGGGCATGTAAAAATTCCAATAGGGCATGTATTTTTTCGCCTCACAAGCCCGACCGGGCATGTAAACATTTCATCAAAAATACCTTTCTATAAATTTAAATAAACATTTTGCGTTTTAATAAATCTCCAACATATTCACTCATTCGTTGCTTCTTGAAAATTGATAATTTTAATCTTAAATCTAAATTAGATACAATCTTGTCATTATGGCATCAAATAGAAATTCTTCATCAATAAAATTCTGGTGGGTGCCGGGAAATGTGACCACTTTCTACAATTGTCGAAGTCCTTGTTACCTTACATAATGTAACAGTCTATTTTGTGAATTTAGTATACTGCTTTAAAAAAAAACAGTATGCGTCCAATTACGCATTTTAGTTTCAGCTTTTGTTATTTTTGCCAAACTCATGCCTGGGTACATCTTTTTTTCCCCTCCTCCTTTCGCTCGGCCTGCGCTTGGGCATGTAAAAGTTTTATTCGGGCATGTATTTCCAAGACTAACATGCCCGACAGGGCATGTAAAAATTTTGAGATTTTTCTAGCCCTGCCTCTAACAGAGTTCTACTAAAATCGTTAACCTTTTAGAACTTAATAACTGTGCACAAATTTAAAATTGTCCGGAGATTAATTTTTACAATGCTTCATACAAATTTTCATTTAAAACCTGGTGTGATTAATGCTCATTGCTATTCGAATATATCTTACCTTAAAAATGGTTAGAAAGATGCTCCATCTTGATTTTTTAATTTTTGAGTATGTTATTATGTTACTATAAAAATAATATAGTTTATATTGAGTAGGACCTGTTGTTATTTTTAAAGATAAATTGATGTAATAAACTATTGTATGAATAAATATTAATTTTGGGGTGTAGTAGCCCAGTCGGTACAGCGTTGGACATGCCATCTGCCCAGATTGGATAACAAGCATTTGGCGCAGATTCGAACCCTGTGGCAGTCCCTGCTTTCCTATAGACGGAAATATGCAGCCATAATCCTACTTAAATATTCAAGTATACTTTGATCAATGTGCTCGTTAAATCTCCATGTCCAAAGTCCCAATGGCATTAGCCTAAGATGTCATTCAAAGTTCCGTTGGGTGCCCACTCAGGTGTCAACCTCGTCACTTGACCAGGGTTCTAAATTATGAGGCCTTTAGTAGCTGCGTAGAGTCAATATAAGTAAGATGCATACTCAAAAAATTACTGCAGATGACGTCTGGTATAAGCAAACCTCGAGCGAAGCAATAAACCAGCTATATAAACCCAAACAACTTAAATGTTAATGCTTATTTTTTTTTAATTTTATAAATACTTTTAGGCTTTAGATCATTTTGCCCATGATGATACTTGTCTTGCTAGTCAAGGATCTCCAGCATTCCAACCGCCTGAAATTGCTAATGGAGATGATAGTTTTCCAGGTTTTAAAGTCGATATTTGGTCCTCAGGTGTTACCTTGTAAGTTTATAATTTTGTATTTCAGAAACCTAACTTCTATATTTATTTTTAAATAATCTGTTCATGAGTCTTGATAGATTTTAAATTTAAAGCAAATAAACACTACAAGAACCTATTGGTGTTGGCTTTCAACCCTTTGTTTTCAACTGTCAACAATTTAAACAAAAATTATTGAATTGAAACTCTATACATTTCATTAAGTTTATTTTTTCAAAATATTATACACTTAGGGCCTTGAAGTTATTAATTACACCTAGGCAATAGTGAAAAAGGAAAAATACCAAATCCTGAAAATTATCGCTGAAAAAAATTTTAGGTTTAGCTTTACAGATGTAATGTTTTTTGTGTTAAAAAGTTTCTCAAAAGCAATATTATTGAGAAAAAGGTTTCAGAAGATTTTCCGAAACTAAACAAGTCTCATGTAATTATTAATGCTCAACACAAATTGGGCTTCTATTTATTTTTACATCCAGCTCATATTGCAACAATTTGACTTTTAATGTGTCAATTTTCCATTTTCTGGGATTATAATGTAGTATATCTTTTTTAAAAAAGGAGTTTATTTTTTCATTGGGATTCTTAAAATAAACCTTTTAAACATTAAATAGAGTGTTTACCCCTCTTTAAGCTACTTTAAACTCGCACACAAAAAAATCTCTAAAATTAAAGCTAATAAAAAAATTTTAATGAGATATATTCTTGGTCCGCATTTAAAGTTTAATCAGAATTGAGTACTTTTTGCCTTTTAGGTACTAAATTTTTTGAAAATTTGTTGCCTGGTGCTTTCTTAAAGGATATGTATCGGTTAAGATCTGTTTTGAAATGTTGGGGTTTTTTTTTATCATACAATAAACTTGAACTTGGGTATTTGAGACTACTTTTAAATTTCTTAAAAATATTTCGTTTAAAATTTTACTTTGTACTTCAATAGTTTTATCTAACATGTTTACTGATACTTAAATTGGACAGTTAAAGTACTTAAGAATATAATATTTCCACTTTATTCTGTACTCTCTTTTAACAGACATGACTTTAAATTTTCTAAATAGTAGTTTTGTTGGTATTATTTATTTTTGTTATTAATTTTACTAAATAAATTCTGATTGTAGGTTTAATATTACAACTGGAAAGTACCCTTTTGAAGGGGACAGCATTTATAAATTGTATGAGAACATAGCAGAGTGTAATATAAACATCCCTGAAGAACTGGACATATCCTTGCAAGACCTGTTGCAAGGTTAGAAAGTAAAGTTTATGCCATGAAATAACATTTGCTAACTAGACTTGCTCTAAAAAAGCATACAATAGTTCTTGTTTTCTTATTATACTCAACAACTAATTGCATTTTCAATATACAATCAAATTGTAGTCAGTGTTTTTTTTTTCAAAAAAAATTAATCATCATTTACATATTTTCAAATAATTAAAAATATTTAACTTGAAGTTTTTTTAAAAAAATCATCTTGAAAGAAGGCTTAATAAACAATTAAAAAGTGAATGGAATAGTGTTATTGCATATTAATCAAAGGCAAAGTAATCACAACATTTAAGATTTTGTGTTTATTTTTAAAAATCTTATTTTTCAAAAAGAAAGTTTTGTATTAGCTTTGTTCCTGCCAGTTACGAGACGTCTATAAATCATGTGAATTTTTAAAAGCAAGAAGAGGGATTTTGTCAATCATTACATAATTTTTTCTGAGATAAAACAAAACAACCTAAAAATTGCAAAAAATTGAGTTAAATTTCAATAACATTTGTTCCTGGACTCAAATTTGGCAAAACCTTACATAATAATATTTATCAAAGCTTTCTAAACCATACTTAAAAGTATCAGGGAAATGAACGGTCTGTTCTTTTATATGAATTGGTTTGGCGTTGGTTTCTTTCTGTTCCCTTTATTAGTTTCAAATGAGACCAAAGGACTTAAAGGTTTAAGTATTTTCATACTTCACATAGAAAAAAATAGACAAAATGTGCATCATATTTGATTTTTAAATACTTTTCTATCATCGGCAGATAATGCAGCTGGCTTTTAGACTATCCAAGTTTGGGGTTAGAGTGATTAGTTTGTTTTTTGAAGTTTTCCGGGTTGAACGTCCAGACAAAAATTATTAAATAATGTTTCAAATAAAAAAAAATGCAAATTTTGAAACATCTTACTTGAGATTGGGGAGAGGGAAGGGTCATGACAAATACTACAAAATATCACTAAAGGGGAATGGGGGGGGGTCAAAAAATCTCCAAAACTTCAGCATGTGATTTATGGATGCCCCCTTTAAAAAAATTTTACAAAAATTAAACTGAGACTTGATTATCCTTTGTTGGATCTAAAAATTATATTCAATTAATATTTTTTAGAATTTTGATGTTCCAATACATTCTGCTTAGTTACAAATTTACAATATTGTATAAATTTATGCATCTTATAAAAGTCAATTTTAAATTAATATGAGTATAAACTGGGAAGAAAACTGTTATGTATGGTAATGTTTGGTTTCTTCCAACTGTTTATGTAGATATATTTAGTTTTAAGCAAAATATTTTATTTTAATAAAAATAAAAAAATGAATGACAAGGAAGGTTTTGACTGCAGTGCGCTAATGTCAAATTTCATTGATTTTTTTTTCATTGTAAATGAGCAACAAACACTATAGTTTTTGTCTGAAAAGTTTAGACAAAATATATTTTGAGTCACAATACTTTTATGAAAAATCACTGATTTGGTTGTAAAAAGTTGTGATAGTAAGGATAAAAGATATGTAAATTATTATTGATATCATGAAAGACGAAGGAAAATAACAGATAAAAAAAATATTTAAATTGATAGTGAAAAAATAAAAAAAAATCTCACAAAAATATTCTCTTTTCTATGGTGCATTATTAGAGCTCATTTTCTTCAACTTTACATGTAAACATCTATATTTGATCTAAATCCTAACCAAATGCCTACCAGTCCATTACCTTTAAGTTTTGCCAATAATTCCTGGATATAGAGACATTGAACATTGACCTGTTGTTTTGATGAAATGTGCAGTGTTTCCCATCCAAATATCACAAAATTGCAAAAAAAAATTGTGCCATATTGTGATATTTAGATTTGAAACACTGCACCTTTCATGAAGACAATGGATCAATACATATTTCCAAATCCACAAATATGTGGCTAAGCTTTAAGGTAATGGACTGGTAGGCATTCGGTCTGGATTTAGATAGAATTGATATATTAACCTTCAAAGTTGAAGCAAATGACACTAATATGTCATCATAGAAGATTTAATGGCTATTTTGGCATTTTAGTATAAAATTGAACCAGGAGTGTTTCAGTTTACTAAATCTTTTAAATTCGTCACAAAATCATGCTTTTTAATTTATCATATTAAAAAAATACTATTCAAATAATAAAATTGCAAAATTTGGCCATTTAATATACATTTAATTGATGTTCTCTATATTTTAAAGACAGAATTTTTTGTTATTTTCACTATAAATTCAAATAAATTTTATGTTGTGTTATTGTGATTCATCACATTTTTATTACACCTGATGATAATTGCTATTTACACCTGACTGATCTTCACTGCCACAACTTTTTTCAATTAAATCACTGAAATTTTGTGACTCAAAATGTTTTATGTCTGAACTTTTGAGACAGTCTATATGGATTTATTTTGAAAAGCTATTACATAAATTGCTTCTTTGTGCAATATAAATTTTTAATTTTTTATTTAAAGAATCGTCACACGATTTGTTGGAATGCAAAAAGAAATTTAGTACTTTTTTAATTGGTGTTGCAATTTCTGATTGTGGGTTTAAGCAATATACCTTTCTCTGTGGTCGAATAATTTTATCAAACCATTAGCATTTTATCAAAACAAGAGAACCATGCTGATGGAAAAAGTTGTTAAGATAAAGATAGTTTTGCCTTATTCTTTCACTATATCATTGGACCGAAAAATAAAGAAGACATTTTAAAGCAGAAATATGCACTTTTTAGAAATTATCCATATATGACAGTTCTTCGTGCTTTCTAATCTGTAATTTAAGAGATCTGCAGAATTTAAGTGTCTGCTGTTTGCTGATCAATTCGGAACTTTTAGGGTCTTTTAATATCCACTGTCTTTTCTAACAGTGCTATTCATAACTTTTCTTTTTCTATATATTAACAATGATTTTATTTTCAGGACACTAAAAATAGATAATTTATTGGGTAAATAAAAATAACAATTGGGGTGAAAGTATTAAAACTATATGCACTTGATACTTGATTATTCTAGGTTAATTTTTATTTGTTTTTAGGAATGTTGCAAAAAGATCCCGTTTCCCGAATGAGTCTTCATCAAATTAAGCTTCATAGGCATGTATATACATTTGCTTTATCACTTTTTTATTGAAATAACCCATATTATGCTATTTGTCTTACAAATTATAAAATACTAATTTATGTGATACAAAAAAAATTACTCTGGAATTATTTGTTTTGACAAAGTGTGATTAGTCTTTCAGACACTCACTTTTAATAAAAATTTTTGCCTAAATAAGATAGCGTAAACTTAAAAATAATTTCTGCAAAAAGTCTGTTTCCCTACAATTGTTTTTAAATATTCAAAATTTGTCACCAAACTGACCACCTTAATGGAATCCTAAAATAGCTATGAACAAGATAGAAGGCATCTTTCTCATGTTTATGTTAACTGCATTCCAAGAATATTTTTATTGGAAAACAAAACAAATTGAATTTTTTTTTTGCCTAAAAATGTAATAAAATATTTATAATTCCAAAAGACAAAAAATCCTCTGTTAGCTTTATGTTTCTGGCTAAAGCTTGATAAATCATATCCTGAAGATGCAATCATAAATTTTTGACAAAATAGTACATCATCATAAAATTATCCAAGGAATATTTGCATCAAAATTTGTATTCTCATAAAAGGACTATTTAAAGCTTTATTTTAAATTCATTTCAAAGACATACATAAAATTTAGTAGTGCTATTTTTTTTTATTTTAACTGAAAGCATACACTGTTTCAAATTTCTCTGTTAAATTATTTGGAATTTCATAACACTCTACCATAGTGGCATAGCCAGGATTGTTCCAAGGCAGAAGAGTTCACAGAAGTGCATTGTTGATTTCCAGATTTTAACAATTTTGATGCATTAATCCTTGATATTCTCAATTTGCACTAGCTACCTAACTATCAAAACCTAACTAAAAAAAATAAAATGACTTATACAGTAGAAAATTCGTATTGAAAAGTCAGTCCCCCTAAATCATCAAGAAATAAAGTTATTCCTTTCTTAAGATTGACTTAATTCTGTTAATCTATTTTTGTTATTATTAATCTTTATTATCAAAACAAAACAACTAGTACAATATATATAACTCTGGGGATTGTTGTAATCCCATGCAATGAATACAAAATAGTACACATTTTAAAATAATAATAATACCAGATGGACATGACTGTAAAAAACTCAGGAGTTGGTGCCATTTAAAAGATGAAGAATACGATCCCCAAAACTAAATTACATTTCTACTGAAAACAGATAATTTGTTAACTTTTTTTATTAGTAACTTTTTCTTAACAGTGAGTTTTTATATAATTTTCAGATCAACAGGGAGATAATAATTGAAACATTTACTAGTTATCTTCTAACCTTTGCAGTGACGAATGAATACTTTACATTTAATTATCTCAGTTTTTTTCCGCATTTTCAATTTGTGCTATATTTCATTCTTTAAGACTTTTGAAAAAAAAATAAGGTTGTTACAGGTCTAATCCAAATTTTCTTTGCAAAGTGATCAGTTGTATTTATGTTAGTGTTACTGAAAGGCCCTCGCCAGATAAGACGGTGAAAAATGCCCCCATTCCAATCGGGCTAATTTTTTTTCTGAAAATACCTCATAGTATGGACAACTTCTCAGCCAAGTTTCAGCTCAAAAATATGACGCATTTTTGAGTAAAAAATTAAAGTTTTTTTTTCTTTTTAAATTGATTATTCCCTGAATATATTTGATAAATCCAAAAAACTACTCATGAGTTTTTAGATATCATTGAGTAGTATTCTTAGAAAAATCCGCTCATAAATCTGATCGAGCGATCATTGTTAAAAATGCAATTTTATTTTTCAAAAAAAAAAATTTCATGCCAAAATTGTTTGGTACAACTTAGGATTTTGTCTCTACATATTCCTCCATTATCAATCTTAATATACATTTTTTTTCAGATTTTTTAAATATTGGATGACAGCTAAAAAAAATAATTCTTAAAGCCTGATTTTTTGCTCTAAAATCCATATATTTAGAAATAGCATGCCCATCGATTGCGCAATCCCGTACAACGCAATGATGCGTGATGAATCCACATTTCGTCGTTTTCGCAATGCATCACAGGATGCTGGTTCACAAAAATGGTTTTACCGAAGAGTTACATACAATAAAAACTGCATTTTTAACTTGCTTCTTTTATGAATATATACCTCATGCCTTACAGAAATTATCAATACGCATGCAGCTATAAAACTATGCTAGTAAAAAGTTTTAATTAGTTAATATTGAATATATATTTTTTATTAGTTGAATTATCTCATGGTGCCATCTGGTGGCGTATGGCATGCCATGTGCTAAAGCTCGCGAACTGCCTTACGGGATACTTGTTAACAAATGGCTTTACCTTTCCACCTAGAGGCAGATCTGCTACTTTCTAAATCTATGCTAAAATCCTTTAGTCCGAAAGAAATTCTCCCAGATTGAATTTCCCCGCCTCTGTTATGAGTGCCATCTGCCGAGTAAGTAGTGCGAAAAGTCAGGTTTTAAGAATATTTTATTTTTTTAAAACTATCATCCAATAATTTTAAAAATCTGAAAAAAATATATATTATAGATTGATAATAGAGGAATATGTAGAGACAAAATCCTAAGTTGTACCAAACGATTTTGGCATGAAATTTTTTTTTTTTGAAAAATAAAATTGCATTTTTAACAATGATCGCTCGATCAGATTTATGAGCGGATTTTTCTGAGAATACTACTCAATGATATCTAAAAACTCATGAGTAGTTTTTTGAATTTATCAAATATATTCAGGAAATAATCAATTTAAAAAGAAAAAAAACTTTAATTTTTTACTCAAAAATGCGTCATATTTTTGAGCTGAAACTTGGCTGAGAAGTTGTCCATACTATGAGGTATTTTCAGAAAAAAAAAATTAGCCCGATTGGAATGGGGGCATTTTTCACCGTCTTATCTGGCGAGGGCCTTTATAACAAAAAATACTATCAGCTGTAAATGCAGCAGGCAGGGGAAAATCAGGGAATTTTAAAAAGAATTTATTCTGGACACCCTGCAGATTCTGGTACATTTAGCCGTTGTTTAGCCACAAAAAAAACTTCTGTTCATATTTACTAATAAAATAAATAAAAAGTTGAAAATTGAATATGTTGCACTGTATTGCCACTGGAAATTTAAGATTATTTTAGTGTTTTATAGAGAGAGTAAAAGGCATATTTTTAAAGTTTCTTTTTATTTTATAAATATCATAAGCTCTGATTACATTAATTAAACCTTATGACAGTTCAACACAATCTATGTTTTATTCTTTAATAACTATTGTAAATTAAAGATTACATTTATTGTATTTTTAGATGGGTAAAACAACCAGTTCAAATGTTAAGTGATCGGGATGATATTATTAACAACTATGTCAAGGATCCTTTTCACAATATGACAGTTATTCCATATTTAAGAATTCTCCATGGTGAAGAAGAAGAAAGTGAAACAGATGATGATGATGAAGATGTCTTCTATAGAGTTCACCCAAGTATAAATTATTTTTTGAATTTGTAATAATAATAATGATGCATAGTTTTGAAACAATATAAATTAAATAACGACAGTGCTTGTAATATAAAACAATGTTTTCAAATTCAAAGAAAACGATATTTGGTCTTAATAATTTTTATTTCATGCATACTTCTTGGTTAATTTAAACCAAATCCAATTCTTACTTGATCTGTTTTTTTTTCTATCATTTTTCCAATCTATTTTTACATTTAAATTTTTTCAGAACTAATCGGTTTATCTGACCCTGAAATTAATAACCAAATATTTTTATATGTGTCATTCTGTATAAGTTTGTTCAACAGTTGGCCATGGCTGCCTGTAATGGCAAACATGCTCAACTGTTGCAGGTTTAAAAATCTATTTCCGATCTGAACTAGAAGAAAAAATATTATATAGGATTCTAATTTATGCAATTAAAGTATTTATACTTTCCTCCACAAATTTCTACAAAACTTATTTTCATTTGTATGGTTTAAATTAGTTTTTTGTGTTACTTAAATTGTCCTACAGTAATTGTTCCAATACTATGGTCATCATTTTTCTTTAAATGGGTTTATTTAAATAAACTTAAGTATCAAGCTTATTTTCGATTAATGCAGCAAATTTTATAGCTAATGTGTTAGCTAATACTTATTAAAGCAAGCCTGTTGAAATTAACTTTTAGTTATTTAAAAGCTAATATCTGTACTGATCGATATATCAACAACAACTTTGTGAATATCATTAATACTTTTATTTTTAAATAAAAGCCTTAACTTAAAAGGTTTTTTAAATTCATTTTTCAAGTAGCCTATTTAGTCCTACCTACCTTTTTCTAGACTATGGTCTTTATTTGTCTTTTATTTGTTTATTTGGACAAACAGAAAGCTCATTTTTGTGTGTCAAATATTTTCAACTAACTGTCGTCAATGAGCTAAGTTTCAAGAGGAGGCTTTGATCCTCCTGGCACGAAGGGATACTTAAATAATGATTGTGTGTACAAAATTTTGATAAATACCTATTTTTTCTTCATAGATGCTTCTCAAAATACATTATCCGAAAATAATTCTGAAGAAAGAAGCTTGGAATCTCTTTCTGATGAAAATACGAAAACAAGCTGTATTAATTTTAAAGCTATAAGCTTTAATAATATATGTAAACAGTCATAACTATGTGTACAAATATTTTTTTAATGAAAGTTGATAAATATGGATATGCTGAAAAGTACAATTCAAGAAATTTAAACAAGATTTTAGTCTGAACTATGGTGAATTATTTTTTTTTTAATTTTATTCATATTTTTTTTCTGAAAAAGTAAATACTTGATTGTTGTATATAACTAAGCATTCATCCAATGGTTGCTTAATATTCTTAAAAATGTGCAATTGTTATATTTTGGAAAATATTTCTGTACTAGTCTTTTTTGAATTTTGTAATAACCAGCTCTATAGTACAACTATTTTCATTGTTACATGTACTACATTAAATTTTTATTAATTTATGTCTTTGCAATGTTTATTTTCATGTTTGCTACTGTTGAGTATGAAAATACTTAATCTAATTACTACATTGCTATCATAAGAACTCTATGCAAAATTATAATATTGTCATCTAGAGTATTTCAAGTTATGCCATAGGTACTTTCATTCACACTAAACACGTCAATCTTAAAAATATTGGGGTTGACTTAGTGAAAGGTGATAAACTTCCTAAGGTCACAATACTTCATCTACCAACTTAAACTTAACCTAAGTCAACAATAGCCCTCGTGTAGCTCTAGTGTGACGATACTTCAAACTAACCCTTGTCCAACTTAACCTAAAATCAGTATAACTTTTTAAATATATTTATCTTGAATAATTTGTTTTGTATCATGACATTTTGATTGCAGGTTTCACATAATTTTTTTTAAAAAGTTTCAAAAGTATTACAAAAGATTAACAATAGGGGTGTAATAAGTGAAACACAATAGGGAACTTGCATGTGTATGGAAATCGAGAAATACTCCTTGTGAATGCATCTCCATGCAATTTGAAAAACATTGACATAAAATTTTACTTCAATCTGACCAATAGTTTATTTTTAATTTATTCAAAGTTTGCACCTATCTTTGCCCCTTGAAAAAGCAGGCCCACTGTGTTTTGCAATTGTCATTCTTCCTTATGCTCTTCTTATTGGCTCTAATCTATTAAGTTACGTAAATTCAGAAAAATAGTCAAACCTCGGAACCCTTTACGGAACCAACACTTAGTTCACTATAGCCAATTTTGAAGAATTTTTTATAATTAATATGATTAAAGGCTTTTTAAAAAAATACATAATGGTTTTGAATACATTGAATAAATCAGATTAATAAATTATTAAAATATATTTTTAAAATTATTTGTATTAATATACGAATAATAAGCGGACTTCCGATTTTTCCTTATGTGGGAAACTGTTTACTTAGATAAAGGACAAATCTTTACATATCCTTGATTGACTAGCTCCATCTTCAATTGTGAAGGCTTTTCTCAACACGGAAGTCTTCTATTACTTTTCAAGACTGTTTTCTCCAATTCAAAATGTGTTAAAAATCTTTCATAAAAAAATGAAAGAGTAAGTGAAAAGCACAGGTTATAAATGACAGGGTATTGGACAGTTCCACTAATGTCCAGTTTTCAAGGGGTAGATGTAAAGAATAGGTACAGTTGCATACTGAGAGATGAATGGCTTCATTGTATTCCGGAGGGGGTAGAGTCCCAGCAGGGTGAAATGCAACAGGAATATGGAGGGGGGGTGAATGAGTAGAAAAAAAGGGTTGGTTCTTGGAACTTAGGAGTATGAGAAGCATGTTTCTTATTTACTATGAAACCAGTCTAGTTTGAGTGAGTAGTTTGAGTTACTTTTGCTTAAACATGTATGTTGTACACGTGTTACAAGTCCTAAAGTCATTTTACTTATTTCTTAGTGGTTTATGAGAAATATGAAAAAAAAATAAAACTTGCAATATTTTTACATTGTTTTATTCAATCCAAGTAATGACGTATATTTTCCATTCTTAAATACAAATATTTCCCTCAATAAATTAAGTTTTAATCTGTATTTAAATTACATGGATTTCAATTTAGTTTATAATATCCTGTTACTAAGAATAAAAATACATTTATATTTCAAATTCCAACGTTGTTGAACCTAACTATGTATCAACATACACATTTTTTTACAACTCAAGGATCATTAAGAAACAGCTTTTCTGTTGTGTTACTGTTAAAGTCGATAGGGCTGTTATTTCATAGAATACCTAGTAATTTCATGAAATAACTAATTGTGTCTGTTAAAGTGTGTAACATGTTATTAATTTAACTAGTTATTCTATGAAATAACTAGTATTCTATAAATTAAAACTCATGATACACAGTTAAAGTCCAAATTAAATAATTTATCTAAAATGAAATAACTAGGTATTCTATAAATAAACTAATGATAGACAATCAAAATGAAAAAGCA
This sequence comes from Hylyphantes graminicola, assembly GCA_023701765.1. Taxonomy (NCBI): domain Eukaryota; kingdom Metazoa; phylum Arthropoda; class Arachnida; order Araneae; family Linyphiidae; genus Hylyphantes; species Hylyphantes graminicola. The sequence continues at coordinate 4,614,991 of CM043123.1, forward strand.
ATTTATCTAATTTATGCAGCATATAAATGCTATTTATGAAAACGCACCATAAAATCATTTGTTACAACAAGGATGACTAAAATGACATTTGGAATTATAAAGAACATTACTTCTAAAACAAAAACATTTTTTGTTGACACACACTGGGTTTTACCCGAACATTTTTTAAATCCCTGAGCTGACGAGTACCTAAACTTTTTTTTTGTCATGCACGCTAATATGATGTAGATTATTTTACACTTGCACTTACTTGAACGGGCTGCAGATCGTTATTCTATGAAACAACTAATTAAACCATAAGATACAAGAGATTTTTAAACTTTAATGGACATGATCAGTTCTTTCATGGAATAACTAGATATTCTTATAAAATATTTTTCATATTTTAACGGTAACATATGCACTAATATTTTCCAGAACTTACATAACTATAATGGATTCGAGATAATAATAAAAATGTAAGGAAGAATGACATTCGCAAAACACCAGAGGCCCACGATTTCTAATTGGTCCACTTTGTCAAGTGACATCATGCTGGGGTAAGAAGCTTAAACTAAAGCTTGGATTGATGTAAATTTTATAACATGTTTTCAAATCGAATGGAGATTCTCTTAAAACAATAAAAAATACATGCCAAATTCAGTTTTAATAACAATAGGGAAAAATGGGACACTCCAATAATAATAAAGAAAACCGGTACAGCCTGCAAGGTCTCAAAAACTACCCCAAAACTAAAAATATTACCCTTTTATTGAGAAAGATTGACATTTACTGGTCTGTGAGAGATAAAAAATTAAAAGCCTAAACATTTTCAATCTAAAGGGTAGAATATCAAAGACAATTGAACATTGTTTTCTCCAGCAATGGGTGTGTGAATATTTTGAGATTCTATGTTTATTTCTCAAACTATCTCTGTAAAATGGATAAAATTTAGGCAAGGATAAAAGCTAGTATTTTTTAAAGGCTTTATTATCAGAAATTCTCTACAAAATTTAAATTTGCATTGGTTAATTAGATAACAAAAACTTAATAAGATATAAAATTTCAGCTGTTAACATGCTTGTAAAAATATATGTGGTTAATTGAAATCCACTTATCCAGAGGTTGCCAAGACATTTAAATATTGTTTCCTGGCTGGAACATTATCTGCAGGACGATCAAGTGCCTGCCAACATGGATTGCCACAAAATAGTCGCTTTACCTTTGCATAATTCTAAAAATAAAATTTTGTTTAAATAATCAATATGTTTATTCCAATACATTATTGAATAAATAATTGTTGCCAAAATATTTGAGATTGTCATCTAATGTTTCAACATGTTAACCTAAATACAAAATACTTGTGCTCAAAACTATTTATTTCCTTAAGTTGGATACAATTGAGTACTGTCACACATTGGAGAACAGTTTGTTGGTAAGAAACTTTTGCTTGATATTTCTGTTGTTAAGAGTGCAGGCATAAAAAGATTTTATAAAATTATTCTGATCGCTAAAGAACTTTTACAGCTAAAATATTTTTTCATTACTTTTATATTTCAATTTACTTACTAACTTTGAAAAAATAAAAATTGAGGTATGCCAATATTGCCAATCCTTGAAAATAGCAGCTCTTGACATAATTGTTCACGGTATTAAAAAATTTCTGTATAGTATAAATATTTTTGTTATACCTTGTGGAATTAGGAATGAATATAAGCTAATGCCCAACATGAAAGTTTGCTATTTTTCATAACAGTGGAAAGAAATTGTCAAGCAACATGTAGTTAGTAGTGAAAAATATAAAACATAAATTAACAAAACATTGAGTAAGGAACTGCTTCAGAGAGCTCTACAGTTAATTTTTAATATGCAAGGCTTATCAAACTTCCATACTAGAAAAAGAATTCAAACCCTTGGAATTGGGTACTACACAACATTCCCTTACATCTTGCCCATCATCCTGTGATTCACAGATATTAACAAATATAAGTTAATGGCATTTCTGAAGCTCAGGCTTTGATAACTAGTTTTTACAAAAATAAAAAACCTATCGTTTTAAATACTAAATATACCATTTATACTTGTGTATAACTCTATTTGTGTACAAGTTGAACTCCATTTATAAACCAAATCTCCTTCCAAAATATGTAAAATGTGTATAAGTCGAGATAGGGCAAGAAAATATCATTCCAGACTACACCTTTCTGTAAAAAATAAAAGGAAACGCATCATTTTTGGAAGCCGTAAATAGATACCAATCTTATTTCAGCTTCAGAATTTAACTGCTTTTGTGTCCTTATTTTTGAAAGATAGCATGTAAACTTCATTGAAATTTAGTTTAAGGACGGGGATTCTTTTCATCATTTTATTTGTGTGTGTGGAAATGTAATGATTCATGTATAAGTTGATCTTGATTTTACTGTGCTAATTTTGTCCAAATTTAAGTCCTTAAACACAAGTATATAGGGCAATCACTATTATTTTTCAAAGTATGCTCTATTGGACTTTCTGGGTTTTGAATGAAAATCAAAGAAGTTTTCACAAGTTCACATTGAATAAACTTACGTCAGTATCTGTTGTAAAGCGATGATAGATCCCAGCAGGCAGAACAAGCAGATCTCCTTTGTGGGCTTTGATTCGAATCCATTTATCATCTTTATCACGAACATCAAAATATCCGCTGCCAGCTAAAAACAATCTAATCTCTTCATCTTCATGAAGATGTTCTGTGTAAAAGGCTTTGATCTAAAACATAATAATAAAGGAACCACAATCAATAAAAAAATATATCAAATTAGTGTTAAGTTCATTATCACTTTTTGAAATTTTATTTTTAAAAATTAATAAAATATATATTTAACATTTTTAAAATATTTGTGAAATACAGTAATGTCTTTCTGGCTTTCAATGATTTCTGAAAACTTAAGATATGTACAGTATTTTGAACCACCCAGATTTGGCAATAAAATGTTCTTACCATAAAAGCCCCCCTGTTAAATATTATCAACCATATTAAGTTTTCACAGGCTTTTTCTCAAAATATAAAATAACAAAGAAATAATGATACAATTTGGTACAAAACAAATGTTAATAACTAATAGCTGGGTAAGGCACCAAATATCTAGTATGTACAGTTAGAATGTACTAACATATGTTTCCTTAGTGAAAGTTGGTAAAATAATGAGCAGAATTAGTGGGAAGAAGAAAGTAGCACTAAATTTTAAAAAAACGTTCAAATTAATTTTCAGTTTTAGAATTATTTAATTATATGTTTGGCAAAATAAATTTAACAGTAAACATCCTAAGCACAATTGGTGCTCATTTAGTAAGCTGGGATTAAAAAATGGTTAAGATGATCCATAACTAGCTTATCTAGATAGTAATTTAACAATGGTTGAACGATAAAGGATGAATTTAAAATATTTCGTTTAAATTTTATTAATTGTATCAATTTCACAATACAGTTACGACATCTATACAAACCTTAGCATCATAGTTTGGCAATGTTTCTCTTGAAACTTCCACCTGGTCTTCATAATCATATCCTCTACTTTCTCTTATTTCCTTGTATGTTTTTTCATTTTCAAGATCATCAACATCAATCTATAATTTTTTTTAATTCAATGTATTAGTTACTTAACAAATACAGCTAATCCATAATGAAATAACATTGAATATTGCCTACAAAATTCAACAAGTTAACTTTAGATAAAACAGATTTTTTTTATTAAATACTTCATAGCTCGGAGGTTGCAAAATTTTAACACAAGCAATAATTGATAACATAACAATACTACAACCACAAAATTGGTGCAATGAATGAAAGGGGCCTTTGATAAATGTTTAAGAGGTATTTTTTTTAAGTAGGCATTCAACTGTTCTGAATTACTAATACTATGTTTTTGGAAAAAACAAATTATTATGCATACCCTATCATATTATGAAAATTAGGTTTAACAAGAGTCTGCTAAAACAATTTTAAAATTGCAGCATTTTATCAGACTGCTCAGAGTTTAAACAAAATGTGGTTGTTTTTACAAGTAGAGTAAGATTTAAATGGGATAAGACCTTTTGGACTACATATTTTTTGAATCATAAAGAACAAAAAAAAAACATGTCTCATACCGTAACACTTCTAGTTAAAGAGAAGAGATTATAAGAAGCTCATGTCCAGTATTATCTAACATGCAAAGTTTGTTCTATTATTGTGACATTACAAAATAAAAACATTGCACAAAATATTATGTACTTAGACTTACATGTTTTGACTTAGATTTTGTTATTTTGCTTATTTCTGTGCGTGCACATAAGTTATTTTTAGAAACGGTTATGCCATAGTTTTATACTAATTGAAACACTTTGGTAAGTTTTTCCAATTGGAGACAAGTAAAAAAAAAAGTGACATTTCTTGCTTTCCAAGATTGGAGGCTGACCAGAAATTTTCACCTAAAAATAAAAGCAAATAACTGAAAATTCAAAGTCATGTACTTTACCAACTGCTTAACATTTTTGTGTAGTTCGTCAAAACAACATGTTAAAATAAGTTTTGAACCAAGTGTACATACTAACACATCATTAAAACGAAACGTTTAAAAAAATTGCATTGATGATCGATATTAAAGCATATGTTAGAGAAAATAATAGGAATAAATTCAAAATTGTTACCTCCCAATGCTCAACTCTAGATAAAGGAAACAATTTTTCAATGGGAATATATTGCGGAGGACTTAGGTGATGTTCTAGCTGTGGATTTTCCGAAGAATCATTCATATACCAAGCCTGAACCATCTTGGCCGCATAGAAGATCAGAACTAAACTGGAGTATAAACAGAATGCGATTTGGCTCCAATTTTATCAATAATCAAGTGATAAAAAAATCAAGGACATCGAGTTGCTAAGATTAGATGAAATTTTTAATATCAGCTATCAACATTCGGATGAAATAGTTGTCAATTGTAAAAAAATGCTCCAACGGTAAATTATGACAACCGTGATTTGACAAGGAATACTTTCAATTCAACTGTCTGTCAAAAAAATGTTCCTAAACAAAGATATTACTTGTTATTTTATTTCAAACCGAAACTACGCGTGATGTCAATTCTCGATGATGCGCATGCGCGTTTTAAATTATGGTTGAGAAATATTTTAGATTATATTAGCCAATGCCCGTCGGTGGCGGTTGAGCCATTAAACGGCGATGGAGAAATCAAGCCAGGAGAATCTGGCAATAGCTACAAGGAGTTGTTTTCCTTACTCACTAATTACTTTTGTGTTGATTACGTTGGTTGGTTGGTGAACCTATATTCAGGTTAATGTGCTTGATCAACACAACAGAACCGGAATTGCAGGGTTCATTGGGGGGTTTCTCCTCCAATGAAGGAGAGTTTGATGCTTCATACCATGGATTCGGCCACAGACTATCATTTGGTTTAGAAATCCTGCTCGAAATCTTTTTCCCCCAATGGATATTTTGTATTAAAAAATATGTTTTAAACTATACAAATCAATGGTGGCAGCAACTTATTAAACTGTCTGTTTGTTTGGGTTTTTATTTGTTTCTGGATCGAAGTTGACACACAGGCCGAGATCAATAAATGACGAGCCTCTCACCAAGAAGGCTCTATCCTAGGCATACTAAAAACGTATTCGTGCTTGAGGAAAAAAATCCATTGGGTACCTGAGTTTACTGTGATTCAAGTGCTCTTTAAATCCATAGAGTCAAAAGTCCCGTCAACGTTAGCGTGCGAAATCGCTCGAAGTTCCGTTAGGTGCCCGCACAGGGGTCGATCTCTTCACATGACCAGGGTTTTAAACTAGAAAGCTAAGTTGGCTGTGTTTAAGTTCATCAACGAAATCTGGAAGTAGAAACAGACATCCGGAAACGGTTACCCACTGCCGTGATTTCGCCTTGCATTACATCCTCTACCAGGGCTCTCATTTCAAATAGAGAAAAAAGCTCTCATATCTGCATTTGAAGCCCTTTGGTTTCAACTCCTGAAATATATGATAAAACCAAGGAGTTATAATATATTAAGGCCATGGCTTTCGGAGGCTGTGACGGTCGGAAAACTAACATAATCGATCACAAAACGGTGAAAGATCCGGACAAAATCCTCGCCTCTGCAGACAGCTTCGACCAAAGCGAACCCAGTGACCCCACATTTGACGATATCATTAATGATTCCATATCATCCAGCGCTTCCATGTCTGATTCTGACCTGACCTCCACAGACAGTGACGATTCTCTGGCACTGTCGGAATCCGAATCCATCACTGATGTCACCCCACTGAATTCCCCATACTGTGACAGCCCACTACCACCAAATCGACTTGTAGAAGACAAGAACAAAGCTCGGGAATCGGTTCCACCAGGGTTTGTACGCTTTTTATTAATAATAGTTTATTATGACACACAGTGTAACAGGTTTTCACCTAATTACAAGACTAGAGATAGGTTCAATTTTAAACCAAGTCTTAACCTGGAATAGAACCCAGACCTCCAGCTACGCAGTCCAGGGCCATAACCCTTACGCTAGGGGTACGACAGTCATTATAAACCCAGATTTTTAATCAGATTTTAATAAAAATATCAAAATCAAATTATTAAATGAAGAGCTTAGTGGAAGAACATGCTAAGTGACAAAAGTTGAAAACATGGAAATGCAATTTAAGGTTTTTAGTTTGCACTCGGATAGCTGTTAAAAACATAACTTGAAAAACATTAAAAATATAATAAACTTAAAGTTTAAGAAAAAGGGAAAAATCGTCATTAAACAAGCAATGTTCATTAACACAAAAAAGTGCCCGAGAATCAAACATATTTTTTTTATTGTTAGTTGGTAAATATTTTTTACAAAAAAATAAAGTTCAATTATGTTCTTCACATGATCTAGAAACGAAGTAGTATGTGATTTAAGAAATATCAGTCAATATTCATGAATCTCTTAAAAAAACTCCAATATTCAAACTCGACTTGGGAAAACACCAAAATTTCTGCAGTGGGTGGTTTTTGAGCCAATCAGAAATAACTGCTCAATTTGTAGATATTTGTTTTTCAATTTCTATAACACCCCAATATGGGAGGAAGCTGTCCCTATTTCAGTTTTCGTAACAATGGGGGAAATTACTATGGATTCTTTGCAGTCAATTGATCAGACTGAATGTGAAACAACCAGTGTTTAGTTCCCATGCTAGCTTTGTCCTTATTTTATAAATCCACTGAAGGTATTAATGGACATGGTCAAATATGGGACTTTTTGCTCAAATTTAAAGTTTTGTCCAATTCTTATGGCTCATGAAGCATTCCCCATGGCCTCTTTCATAGACATGGAACTGTGGTTCTAATACAGTCAAAGTGGGTTACAACAGCATCGTTTATAACAACAAATCATTTATAACGCCAAAAACATTTGATTAGAAATTGCCCATGGACTTTATTGCTATAATATCTTGCTCATAATGACTAATTTTAATTTACTTATCATTTATAGACTACTAGAAATGTTTATATGATATCCAATTTTCCTTCTTAAAGAAAAAGTTTTAAAAAATTGGTTCTTTCTTTCTAATTACAAACTTTTTCAATTAAACTACCTCAGTAACTTTCTGTTACAACAAATTCCAAGGGACCAGAAAACTTCTGCGATATAGTGGATTATTCGTTAAAATGGTCCACTATATTGAAGAAGTTTTCTGGTCCTGTTCAAATGGAATTGTATAAAAAATACTATGAACTATTACCAAGGGCGGATTAGAGGGGGGGGGGCGGTGGGGGCGACCGCCCCCCCCCCCCCCCCCCCCGAGATCCGACATTTTATGTGTAATATTTGTCCGATAAAATTGGATTAAGCGCTGCAAAAACTGTAACGTTACTATAATTATAAAGTCTCACAGACTTTAAAATATGTATTACATTTCGACATCGAAAAATTGCCCTAAGTCAGAAAAATCTGTTTTACCCTAATAGTCTGCTGAAATTCGATCTTCGCTCCTCTGAAAAAGGAAACAAAACCATGGGGAGTCGGGAAGCCTTCGTTGGGTGGGTTCGTTGAAGATTCTTGGAAGAGGTTTCTTTACAGACTGCTTGGCTCAGTGAGGGGGTCACTCCCCCCCCCCCCACTCCTTTCCCGCTCTCAAGCTCGACATCGTAAACCAACCGCCCCCCCCCCCCCAACTATTTACAACTACAGTTCTGGTCGAGGTCATTCTTCCCTGCCTAAAACAAACCTCTACTGTAGAAAGGGGGTGAAGAAAGGCTCTTCCCCTATTCCCGTAAACTGTTCAACACCCCCTCATCATAGACAGAAATAAAAAAGGAATTTGGTGGCTAGGTTGTTTTGAAGCCTGCTCGGCTCGGCTCGGTCGCAATGGTTATAAACTCAGGTTCTCAATTCACTGTCATGTTATATTTGTATGACTTTTCGATACGAATACCAAGCAAGAAAGATCAAAAAATGGCAAAGCATGAATGATTACAAGAACCATAGACAAATACATATGACAAATACATATGTAAGTACCCTAAGAATATATTACTAAAAAAGTTTAATATATTTCCAGTTAGTAAACCTTAAATTCTGCCGATTTTAACGAAGTTCAGTTACTCGGCGGTTCGTTCATGCTCGACTCTATGCTATGAAGAGCTTGCTTTCGTGTCATCAATGGATAGTCTCACAACCTTTAAAATATTAAATATGGAATTTCGACATTGCACTCTATACCAGTTTAACGATATCTTAAGGAATGTGCGGTATAAAGTATTTAAGTCATTTGTAAAAAAATGTGTACTTCTATTGTATATTTGTAATTTTATTAATTTAACCTTTTAAAAACTTCTATCACTAGCTAATCAGCTTCAAACCCACCATCCTTATGGTATTCTATCAATTTTTTTTTTAACATTCATTAATATTTAGCCTTCATGTTTTCTTATAAAAAAAAACTGAGTTACATAATCCTTTTCTAAGAAAGAATGAGTAATCGATTGCTAGGGTAAGTTAAAAAATTTTAAGTTACTGGAGTTTTGAATGGGGCGGCAACTATAGACAATTATGTGAAAAATAAATTACCTCACGGGTCCTGAATTTGTCTTATGGATTAATATTTCTGTTTAAAGGACGTCGATCCTTATGCAGTTATTTTCTTTTGTTTCAGTAATATAGTAATTGTATTTTTAAATTGCAATAATAACTAGGAAATATGTTGCCGTAGTCGTGCTAGAATTGTGCGTTTTGGCTTCACACGTTATTCTAGAGTTTTAATTTATTTATTCACGCTATTCCTTTTTTTTAAAAAAATTACTAACAGATATTTTTGAGTGAATACCTTTTTAAAGAATGTGATTTCGTAAGGTCCTAAAACCATTTTTTTAAGAAAAGATACCTATATTATATTATGCGATTAAATATTTTATTATAAAAAATAACCGACACAAACAAAAAAAATTATTCCAATGGATTTGCGGTCTTGTTTTCATTTTTCTGGAATTACTTTTGTTTTCGAAAGTGAGTTTTATATGAATATTTTTTAGTTATTCATTTTTTAAAATGCCAACTTCTTGTCGTGCTGTTGGTTGTTCAAATCATTTATCAAAGAAAGATTGCATAGAAAGAAAGGTTTCATTCAATATGTTTCAGCATTCTGATAATAGATAAAAGCAAGTTGTAAGGTGTAAAGAACTCAAAAGCAGACGAAAAGTACGTTGATTTCGAGAATAAAATCGAAACCCACTGCAAATAGGCTTGTTTCACGTGCCATACATCATTCCGGTGATTCACGAGACATATATTATTCGGTGATTGGTGGTAATGAATGGCATGATAAGCTCCACTACATTGATATATAAAATGAGACCTTATTTTCATTGCGGTGAACTGTTGCTACTCAAGATAAGTGAAACATGATTGATTGCAGTGAAATTTTTATAAATCTTTTTTTTTTATCTTAAGTATTTAATAATAAGTTAGTTTCAATTAAAATAAACAAGTTGGTTTGTTACAGAACCTGTCACTAAAACCGCTTCCACACCATATTTATGCTCACAGGAAACACACTTATTATACACATCAGAAAGAAATTCGCCTAACAGAGACTTCTAATTTAGAATTGTAAACGCCAAAATTAACTATTTTCATTAATATACTTTGTCAAATTAAAAATTACTCATTATCGTTTGCTAAATTTGTTTGGAATTCGTGGAATAATGATGCAAATTTTTAATAAATATAATTCTTTTAGTCGCCGGAATTTAATTTACAGTTCGAAAAATATATAATTAGTAAAAATGATGCTTTAAAAATAGACGAGAAACTTTGCATATATTTTATGCAAAATTAGAATTCTTTATACATCTTTCTTCATACATATATAATGAACCATCAAAAGAAGTCTATTGTGATATTTCAACAATCCAAACCAAATTATATCACATAAATAAATTTTCTTTCTAAGGTTTATTTTTATTTTAAATAAAGTTTCTCGTACGTTTGACGAAATGGCAACAGTGAAAATATTGAGTGAAAATGGAATTTGCATGTTATTTCAATGTAGATTAAATTTTTAGTTATTTAAATTTTAAATATACTTCTAATTTAAATTTTTTAATGAAATTTGGGATGTAACCTAGCCCGATTTTTTGCTTTAAAATGACGTATTCCAATTGTTTGTGAGACTTTTGGTTCGCTCATTGAATGAAAATGGAATTTGCATGTTATTTCAATGCAGATTAAAATTTTAGTTATTTAAATTTTAAATATATTTCTAATTTAAATTTTTTAATGAAATTTGGGATGTAACCTAGCCCGATTTTTTGCTTTAAAATGACGTATCCCACTTGTTTGTGCGACTTTTGGTTCGCTCTGTGAAAGTGGGTGACGGACGGACGGACAGACAGACAGACGGACTGAACGATTATAAAACCTTCCACTTTTTACGTTATAAACGTAATGTGGAAGCTAAAATAAGTTAATTATTAAGACTTTTCGTAGGGCGACTTTTTTCGCGACTTCTGCTATGGTATTTTATTGTCCTGTGTATTTTTAGCCTACTTTTCTTTTTTTTTAATTCGAAGAATTAAAAAAAAATGAAAAAGTAGGTATTGACATGCGGTCGATGTCCGTCCGTCCGTCCGTCTGTCTGTCCGTCGGTCCGTCCGTCTGTCCGTCCGTCCGTACCCCCCTTCCAAAATCAGTTCTAGCAATCCGATCTTAAAAATTCTTTTTTTATTAGAAAGGTATAACCTCAGACACCCAACTTTCATACTTTTTGTCCATCTGTCTGTACGATAGGACGGACATAAATCTACTATTTGTCGACGAATTTCCCATTGAATTAGCATTGAAATTCAATTTCGAGTCATTTAAATCGCTGAATTTAACTACAAATGCTACGGACAAGTGATAAACGCCAAAAAATTCAGCGTATCCAAATGAGAATATATCGAAAATTTCAGAAAAGAATTCGAATTCTAAGTACTTCAATTATTTAAAAAACTTCAACATTTAATGCTCATTTAAAAAGCATAGGAAGCCATTTTATTAGAAATAAATTACCATTGCCATGGCAACAATCGCTTGAGAAACTTTAATTCTTTTAGACAATGAATTAAAATAAATTTATTTTTCCGACATCGATCAGTTTGAAATGACGTCAAATATATATTTCACTTCGAGATTCCGTATGTTGGTACGAAATGTTTTCATTCTATTTAAAAGCAAGAACTGTTACATATTTATTCTTTGAAATATAAATTTTTGCAAACGATTTAAGTAATAATTATTTAATTTCCGAAATAAAATAAATGAAATTAGCCGAATTTATAGCAGGTAAATGTTTAATATAGAATTAATGCTGGGTTTGGCGCCTTTTTACCTGTGGAAGCGGGTTAAGTGACAGATTATGTTACAAACCTACTTGTTAATTTACATTTCCTATTTTAAGTAAATTTTGAAGTAGTTTTTTGGTTTTTGTTTTGCGAAAAATTTAATATTTATTTATAACTGCAAATAATCATGCGGACGATAAGTAATATTTATTTTATTGGCGATAAAAAGTTAATGAAAATAATTGATTGAGAAGTTGAAATTATAGCTGGATGCTGTGTTTAGTGAAATTTATTCTAATGTATATAAATTTAATGTAGAAACGGTTGTGGATTTCACTTACTGTAACGAACCTTGTTTTTTCAAGATAAGAATTTTAGTAAGTATTTAAGTAACAGGAAAGTAGGCTATTTTAGTTCTTTTAGAACTTCTTGTTTTTTTATGATCTTTCAGTTTGTGGTTCTATTCCTGTCATGTAAAATGGATATTTTTTCTGTACGAGAGAGTAAATAAATAAGTAAATTAAATAAAAAGTAATTAATAAGCTAATTAAAATAGAAAATTAATTAATAATATGAGTAATTAATAGAACTTAAATTTTTAACAATATTTTACCAGTTTTGAAGAAATATCCCCCTCCCCCCCTATATACGGTCTGATTATCCGCCCCTCCCGACAAAATTGTATTAATCCGCCACTGACTATTACTATTTACTTAATTAATAGTAACCATTTTTAAACATCGGAAAAGATATTAATTGTAAAATTTATATTCTTCAGTTGTTTTAACTTTAACAACAATAGCAAAACAAGTAAAATATTGCTACTTAAAATTACTGTTTGTCATACAAAAGCAATCTAGATGACTCTTAAGCATATATTATTGAAGCTCGAATATTTCCTATTTTTAAAAGTTAACGATGTCACATTTGTAGACTCCTGACACATGACAGAAATTTTTGCCATCTGCCATTGTTAGGAATAATGACCGTGGCCCAACTAGTACGTCTTTATATATGTTTCCATCAGATTCTTTTCCTTGTGCTGAATGTTTAAAATTTAGTGTCCTAGAAACTTGGTTCAGTGGTATTGGTTCACAAATTCTTCATTTAATTATAACATTTAAAAATTTCATTGAACATTTACAAAAAATATTTCGATATTTTTTTTATGAACATCATTTCTGTTTTTAGCTTCCACATTACGTTTATAACGTAAAAAGTGGAAGGTTTTATAATCGTTCAGTCCGTCTGTCCGTCCGTCCGTCTGTCCGTCCGTCACCCACTTTCACAGAGCGAACCAAAAGTCGCACAAACAATTGGGATACGTCATTTTAAAGCAAAAAATCGGGCTAGGTTACATCCCAAATTTCATTAAAAAATTTTAATTAGAAGTATATTTAAAATTTAAATAACTAAAATTTTAATCTGCATTGAAATAACATGCAAATTCCATTTTGATTCAATGAGCGAACCAAAAGTCGCACAAACAATTGGAATACGTCATTTTAAAGCAAAAAATCGGGCTAGGTTACATCCCAAATTTCATTAAATAATTTTAATTAGAAGTATATTTAAAATTTAAATAACTAAAAATTTAATCTACATTGAAATAACGTGCAAATTCCATTTTCACTCAATATTTTCACTGTTGCCATTTCGTCAAACGTACGAGAAACTTTATTTAAAATAAAAATAAAACCTTTGAAAGAAAATTTATTTATGTGATATAATTTGGTTTGGATTGTTGAAATATCACAATAGACTTCTTTTGATGGTTCATTATATATGTATGAAGAAAAATGTATAAATAATTCTAATTTTGCTTAAAATATATGCAAAGTTTCTCTTTTATTTTTAAAGCATCATTTTTACTAATTATATATTTTTCGAACTTTAAATTAAATTCCGGCGACTAAAAGAATTATATTTATTAAAAATGTGCATCATTATCCCACGAATTCCAAACAAATTTAGCAAACGATAATGAGTAATTTTTAATGTGACAAAGTATATTAATTAAAATAGTTAATTTTGGCGTTTACAATTCTAAATTAGAAGTCTCTGTTAGGCGAATTTCTTTCTGAGGTGTATAAGAAGTGTGTTTCCTGTAAGCTTAAATATGGTGTGGAAGCGGTTTTAGTGACAGGTTCTGTAACAAACCAACTTGTTTTTTTCTATGAACAGAACAGGCCCACCAGAGATGAATGTCCTGATAAAAGCCATTGAAAAACTAGAGGTAGAAGCCAAAAAAGGCGAGCAGGCTCCATCGAAGTCTCAGAGACGAAGAACTGTATCATGTGGCATGGAGGAAGGCCTCAGGATTGAACAAGTAAAAAATCCTGTTCATGCAAACATTTTTTAATGGGCTTTTTGCAGAATGGATCTTTGGTAAACTCAGAAAATTTTCCTAAAATTGAGGGACATGTTTTTGGCACCATTAGGAGCCAATTTGAAGCTCTGATTGCAATTAATCTAAGCTGTCTGTGTAGTTAAAGTATCGACACACACAGATTTAATTTTGACTAGAGTACCCATTAAACTTTTATTTTTAACCTAAAGTGATATTTGTAATTTCTTCACTTTGTTTTTAAACTAATATTAGGGTTTAATTGTCCTAAACTATAGCTCCAGTGCAATTATTATGCCAAAATTTGATATATTTGGTTCATTTTGTAGATTTCCATGCATAGAATCTCAATGTTTCAGGTATAATTTTTTCACTTCAAGGTGTTTTCTACATCTTCTTCGTGTCTTCAGACATATTTTATTTTATAAACTTTTTTATAGCGCAGACTTAATAACATATATATATATATATATATATATATATATATATATATATATATATATATATATATATATATATATATATATATATATATATATATATATATATATATATATATATAAATATTTTTTATGACACGCAGTCTAACTGGTTTTCACCCATTTGTAAGACTTGAGATGGTTGCAATTTACAATCAAGTTTTTCCCGGGAATCGAGACCAGATCTCCAGCTCTGCAGTCCAGAACTATAACCGTTACACTATGACTATGGATGTGACGTGGTACGTGGCACTTAATACCCAAAATTACTTTTTTATGACTCTCCAGTTCTTTGGAATAGGCCTGCGAAGGCTTAGCCGCCAATTAAGCAACCCTGTTGAAAATAATTATATTTGTTATTTATAAATATAACACTAAAAAATCAAAAATAGTATTTATTTTTACAATGCCTTTAGCCTAAAAACCAAAAAATTATTATTTTCTTTTTGTTTCAATGATGTATTCTTTGTAATATCACTATTATTAATATCACTATTATAATTTGATGCTATCACTATTATTTTCTAGAAAAACAATTTTTAGACAATTTAATTGAGTACATTTTTCTTCATGTGTGAATGTCTTTTTTACACATGAAATTTTTCCAAAAAAGTCCCAGTGCTTGGAATTTAACCAATTAAATGCTGCTATATAACTATGCTGAAGAAGTTGTGGGAATTTGGATAGAACTGTATTTTTTCGTATTTTGAGGTTCAATACAAGTCTTATATCCTATTTAGAGTAAATATAAGTTAATTTTAACTGAACTCTTTTATCCAAATAAGTATTTTTTTCTAATAAAATAAAAAGTTACCATTTCCCTTAACTAAAAAAATAACAATGGAATTTATGTCAAAAAAGGATTTTAAAAATATTATCAATGATCACCAAAATGGGAGACTTGCCACTAAAAAGCTTACACAGTTGCACACTAATAGCTTTACCTATAATTATATGTACTGAAATATGGCAATATTTTCTGTAAATATTTAGTTACATAAAATACATCATTGATAGAAAATTAATTGATTTTGCTTAAATATGTTCTGAAGTATTAAAATTTTGAAGATTTAGAAGGACTGACAACGCCATCTTGAAAATCAATATTTCAATTTTAAATTTTAGTATTATATTTATAAATAGTACACATAAAGCAAAAAGAGAAATAAATTTTAGAATTATTTTTGATAAAATCCAAAATTACAGAAGACATCATTTTGATAACACCTTTAAAACATGAAGGGAAAAAAATGGCACCTAAAATTTTCAGATTTTATGTATCAAAATCGACAAAATAAGCCAATTATGCCAAACTTGGCATAATAATTGTATTGAATCCCTACCAAAACTGCAAAATTGCAATGGCATTTTTTCCGGGTTTCCGAATTTGGTAGAGTTTTATTAGTGTAGTGATTTACTTATATGTGTATCATAAATAAGATCAATTTGATTTCAATTACAGGAAAATCAAAAGCTCTTCAAGAGAGTCATTTCACAGCAAAGTCGTATGAGAGCCATGTATCCAAGCACAAGTCAGCCTAGCAGAAAAAATCTCAGCAATAACAGGCACCTTGAAATGCCAAAGGATGATGGGGATGCTGCAGTAAGTTTAATTAGTTTTTTTTAACAAAATTTTATTTCTTGAAATTAATTGCTTATTTTTAAGAAAGATTTAAACTTTCTTATACTCATATACAAGTTGAGTTTTGATAGCTTGCAAATTGACTCATCACATTTATACTTTAAAACTTCCATGAACTCCTACATTTTTTTAATCAAAAAATAATAATGTACTAGAAAGCTTCAGTAAAGTTAAAATAAAGCCCAGCTATAATGACTCTTCCAAAATTTCAACTTGTGACTTGAAAGATGAAATTTTAATCCTCTTTTGTTTTTGCTGTTTATTTTTACTTTTGTCGTGTTTTCTCATCAAAATTTCATACTTTTTTAGCTTATGGCATTAGTTATTAATATTTAAATAACAAAATGATATTTTCCCTTCAAATGTGTTGTACTGTTATTACTATTTGCAAATCATTTAAAATTTAAGTAGTATCCAAACATTTTTAGTTTAAGTTGTATGTCATTGATGTGTCATTTTCAGCTTATTAATTATGTTTCAAGTACTTAAACATCTTGATAGACTTGTAATTAAAAGTTTGTAAAAATTTTAGGTTGTGCCAAAGACTAAGCAGCAGCTCCGGGGTTCAAAAGATTCTGGAAAGTATGCACAACGTCAGCAAAAGTGTTTATCACATCCTTCATATTCTTTTTGTCATGTCCCTTTGACAAGTAACATAGTTTTACCAGATGAAAAAAGCTCTGGAGGATTAGATCATAGCACTAAAGGATCTTCTCTTGATGGTTCATCATCTTCTTCTATTATAAGCTCTGAAATTAATGCTGAAAAACACTTAACAGAGGGTTAAAGTATCAACTATGCGTAATGTGTGGGCTATTTTCTATTTTATTTTCCTGAGCAATAATTTTATTTATAATTTCTTATTATTCTGTGGTAATTGATGTCAGCATCATTATTTTTATTGTAACTACTCTCACAGTTCATTGTGAATATAGCAATATTTTGTTGAGGAACAACCATTTATCAAGTTTTACCTAAATTCTTAAAAACAAAAGTACTTAAGTTTCATTTTATATTTACTATTTTTACTCTTTAGAATTTTCTGTTCATATGTAAATGTTTTAAGATACATGTGCAAAGTGGCTACAAAATATAAAAAAAAATCTTTTGTAATTAATAAAAATTCATACTCTTCAAGGAACTTGAAAAATAGCTAATTCAAAAAGTATCAGACTCTATATCTATGCCAATATTCATTAAAAAATATCTTCTTAAATTTCACATTGTCACCAAAATATGTGTTGATTTCAAGAGTGCCAAACTTCCCTTGCGTATGATTTAAGAACTGTCCACAGTAGATTGTTCCAAATTCTTTTGTCAAAAAAATAAATTTCTGTGGGGAGCCATTTTGTACCAGTTGGTCAAAGTGAATGCCTGTTGAAAATTTTAAAAATATGAATCATATTAACTGACAATTCAACCGAGTTGGACAATTCTGAGAAAAATGTGTGTCCGGTTTAGCGAATAGCATTTAAGATTTTAGGTCTTTGTGACAGCAAGATTAGTTGGGCCATCATAGAATCACATTATAGTTCAACGCATTCAATCTGAACTATTCATCTGCTGGCTGTTACACTTGATTGTGATTTGTTTAGAGAATTCTTCTGACTACATATTGTTAACCTCTGACAAAAATAAATATTTAACTCAGCCAATATTGCTCCACTTTATACTTGATTGCTACTTTTATACTTGATCTCACAAACTATTATTAATTGACCTTCATTTGTTAAGACTTCAATTTTCTACACAGCAGTTTTTTAGTTCATCCATACTGTTTTAAACCAACAATATTAAAGAATATGAATGAATGGATTGTTTGAGTTGCAATTGATTATAAAAATGCAGCCGATTTTATTGAATTTTCAATGCTCTTGCCGTCTACTATTATATACAAATTTGACGAAAAATGCCAATGCTACTTTAATTTGTCCTTTTTTACATTGTTGGTAATGCATTACTGTTTTCAGATTATTTTATTATTATTTTTTTTATTAGTCTAGTCCACATCTTGGTTTGGGGTATGTTTTTTTATTTATGAAAAGTGAAACTTTGGGAAACTAAAAAATGGAGCATAAGGCTAATATGATAGGTTTTTTATAGAAATTTTAAAGATCTGCATTTAGAGAAATTCAAATTTAGAATTGAATTTTTATGTAGCACTTACACATCAAATATAAGCTTATTTAATTGGTTTTTAAACAATAGCTTGCACCAGATTGCTTGAGTTTGTATTGAAGAGCTTGTATTTATTATACATGCTGAAAATTCAATTTGTAATAATTACTTATTAATATATTAAATGCAATTGACAACTTTTTTTGCCATTTGCATTTATAACTATACAAAAGCTCTTGATTTACCAAGTTTCTGAAAATCTGAGGTGATCGTCCTCAAAGCTGTGTTGAATTGATATGGAATGACCCTTATTTAGAAACGGTCAATTCTAGAACCACATTAAATTTAAAAAAGAATCGCTTGCTTCTATGTACATACTTTAAAATTTGCTTAAATTTTAACAGTAAACACACTGCTTTGTAACTAATATATTGTATATTACTTAGAATTGAAAGTATTAAACTAAATATATACTATTTGTTTTTTGCATTTAGGAAAACCCATCCAGTTTATTTTTAGAAATATATTTATAGAAAGTAACAACCGGTTCTTGTGGTTTGTATTTTTACTGTATATGAATACATGCATTTCTATATTTTCTTAGATATTGTTCTTATATTAGTACACAAACAAGTTTTTTTAGACAATTTTTTTATTAATCTCATAAGTGTTTGTGATTGAATCAAATGTGTTAAATTATAAAATTGTTGGTACCTTTGTAACATAGCTTAACTTACGTTATTTATTTTTGTTGTAAGAGTCCTATTTTCCTGCAATTGTTCTTTTTTTACAGTCTAAGTAGATTATTATTTGTTGTGATTAAAAATTCTTTTATATTTATAGTTTTTATTTTAAGTAATTATGCAATTTTTTAAAGCTATGATTATTTTTTATTTTTACATAGTACTTTATGCATATTTTGTTAGAGCTTTATATTTATAACTTGTTTTGTTATAACTTGTTTGCAAACTTTATAGTCATTGACATTTTTTTTAATTTGAATTGCTTTTAAGCCAAAGTTCTTTATCTATCCATATTTTTCTGTAATATCTCATTAAATAATTAAAATGTTATATATAAGTATTAAAGACTGTTGAGATCACATAGTTTAAATAACCTTAGTATTATATTGTATATCATGTTTTATAGAAGATATTGCCTTATCAAAATTGTTTTACATATTGTTTCAGTTTTATGCTTTTCAATGTATATAAATGGGGAGAGTGTGGTAAGTAATAGTGCCTATAATTAAAAGACTATAAATGCAATAATACCGCTTTTTAAATATTATTAAATACATTAGATAAAGTTAAATAGATCTACTATAAAATTAGTGTTTTAGAAAAGAGACCACACCTCATCTTGCCTCACCTGATTTGGTAAACAAGGACTAGCAAATGGGTATATAGGGATATATCCTTACTAGAAATTCTTACAATTTGACTAACAGATCGAAATATTATCTAAAATACTGTAGATTTTTTAAAAATAACTTGATATCCCTTCCAAAAAAAATCTGGGCTAATAGTGGGGCATGATGGGGGTTATCTATTATACAGCCCCCAGAAATTTGTTCTCGTAGCATCTTGCCTCACCATTATTTTTTCACTTTTTATTATTTAAGTTTCGTAATTTTTTAACAAAAACAGCATCTAACAACCTCTTTTTTTTAAATTAATGGTTGCCTGTAATAATTTGAAAAGTATCTTCTTGTGCAGGTCAAACAACAGTTAGCTTAATCTATTGATTGCTGTTATGATGCTTGTTGTTTGTAACACAATAGAACATGCAGTGGTTGTTTTACACCCAAGGATATTTTTGTAACTAATATCCCATGTACCTGATTTTTTGCAAAGGATGTCAAACCAATAGATTTAATTAGAAGGCCACTCGATCAAAATATGTCCTACACATATCTAAGGCAACAAATAGTCCCACAAAAAGTCATTATTGAAATATGTTTTCAATAGCCCTCACATGTTCCCAGATTAAGAAAACTTTTCCAAACAACTCTTTCATTTTGCACAAAGGTAAAACATAACATGAATTTTGCCTCATCCAGAAGAATGCTTGGAGGTTGTGAAATCTCCTCACTGCGGAAAGCTTACATTTAGTTGTAACCTATGAGTGTAGCAATACAGAAACAAATTGATATCCTCATTTGAATGACACAAGTTGGTGTATACCCCAATCTTGCTGCATTCAATCTACCTGTGTCGACCCACTTGTGCCTTACTAGGTTTAAAGCCTTATTTTAGGTTTTTGACTGACTTTTTGAAACACATGGAAGTTATTCTGAAACAATAGTTTTAAAAAGACATTTTTACGATTAATTATTACATTTTTCATGCAAAAAGCAATAAACTACTGAGTAAAAAATATACTTGTCACAAGCAACTATGCAATTTTTTTACTATTGGTTCTTGTATTTATGCAGTATCCTGCTATGGTGACTTTACCTTAGAGGCTATGCAAGTATGCAGCTCAACTGCCTTATATTACCTCTCTTTGTAATCTTACCCAACTCTCTCCTTTGGAATAGGTTGGTCAAGATTGCAAAGTGTATCCAGCTATTAAGTTTAGAGGCACTTTGTAATCTTGTCTAACATATAAGGTTATAGTAGAACAGTTAAGTTTGTATAATTTTGCCTGTAATTGTTAAGACTTATACCATGATTATGATTCTTTACAATTTTTTTGTGACTGACTACTCTTTCAATATTAAGTTTACCCGTATATTATTTTTACGTGATTAAAATGAACATTCTGTAGTTTTAATTTACAATTGTAGTTGTAATGGAACTAGTGTGCCAAATAAATGTGATTCAAGCACTTGGTGTTAAGTTGTATGCATTTACTAACTATGTTAAACTTTCATATAAGTATCACGCACTTAGTCATTTAAACATGATCCAGCAAAGTGTTATTAGTTACTATATTCTAGCTTGAATTTTATCAAACCAAACTTTGTCAGATTTGTATAAACAATTATAAAAAGTTTTTTTTAACCCATGAAAACTGTGAAATTAGTATTAAGTAGTTTTCAATTCATAAAATACAGTTGAATGTTTCAACCTATGTTTAAATAAATGTTTTACCACAAAAGAAAATATCTGTAAATTTTGAACTTACAGACTTTAAGAAGATGTAGCTTACAAATCTTCTTTTTATTGGAAGATTTGTACTGTTTTATGGTATACATAACAATTTGTATACATTCCTTGAAAATTTTCTAAATTTGTTGAAAAGGCGATTTTTGAAAATTGTTAATTTTTCCAAAATTTTTTTTTAAACAAAATTTCTCAAAAAATTTAACATATCTTAAAAATCATTTTGCTGCATCTTTAACTAACTGTTTAATATCCTTTGAAGTATGATCTAAGAGTTCCAATTGTAATTTTATTATTTATAACTGATTTTCTGTGGAAATAATTACAAAATTATGCCTGTTCAAAAAGAAATTCTGAATTAGCCTTCAACAGTTTTAACACTGTACCAAGTTAAAAGGAAAATTAACTATTTTAAGTATTTTATATGAAATAAGGTTTTGAAAAATGGTGTTTTTTGTTATAATTTGTCAACAAATTGTCTCAAAAATTATATAAAAGAAAGTGTTGTATACTTTGAAATTTTACTTTTTCTTTGTGGTTTATTTATAAATTCATCAAAATTCCATATTAATGTTTTATTACTAATATTTAAAAAATATGCATAACCTTGAACAAAGGAATGTACCTTGAAGTGTATGCTTCTACAATAATTTTAAAACTTCCAATAGTTATATATTTTTTATTTAAGGAATTTTAAATGTGATGAGGGTAGGTTTATGTTGATTTGATGCATATTTTTTACTGGCTTACTACTTTTCTATGTAAGCACATATAGATTATATTTTTATAATTCAGAAGTTGCTTTTTAGCATAAACTAGCCATTTAAATCTACCTAGAAACCAAATGCACACACAACTTTTATAGTGTTATTAAAGTGTAAATAGTAGTTTGCATTTAAAGAAATAAAAAGTACAATTTCCCTTTTAAAAATTATCTTCTTATAGTGTTGTTGCTTATGCCCATATTGGAGATTTCTAGGCCTATCAAGTCAGCTATCAGTCAAGTGAAGGGGGCAGCTTCCATGCAAATAATCCCCATTGTGAGTAAGTCCAACTTTTGCTCAATAAAATACTCGTTATTTAGGGACACCTGAGCTGGCAACCAACGGATATTCGTAGGCTAATGCAGTAGGAATTTGGACTCCAAAACTTTGGTTTAAGGGCAAATGAAACCGAAATGATCCCGGATCTCCAAAATAAAGTGCTTCCGCCTTCTTTGTTTATCCAAAGGGAAAAATTATTTTCCAAGCCACATTTCTCCGGCTGTATTGAATAATTTTTCAAACGGGTTTTTTATAGCTAACTTACAGGTCTCTGTAATCTTTTTTTTTTATTGGCTCGAATGTTTTGTTGTAAAATTATTGCATTTTTTTTTAAAAAATTCGAATTGATTTTAAAAAGTGGGAGAAGCACTTTGGAGGCCCACGATCCTTCGCCCTCGGAGCATTTTTGTGCCAATATACTCAGGCATCCTCTTGATTAATTGTTTAATTCTCTACTATTTTCTATCTCTAGGTACTTTATGTACACATGATTTATTATAGAATGATGTAGTAGGTGGGATTCGACCCCAAGTTTCGATCTTGAGTCAAATACGGAGACTACTACTCAGCCACAAAAGGGCTCTTCTTATTGTACTTTACATAAGTAATAAAACTTTCGCTTTTATGTTTTAGTTTTTATGTTAAAGGTTTAACTATACTTTTTATATATATAAAAAAGAACACAATAACTTATTATTTAATAAGTTTACATAATTGAAATTTCGAATGTATTCACATTCGAAATTATTTTATGACATTGCATTATTTAAATATATCTTTTTTCTAACTTGTTATAGTTTAATTTTAAACCATGCTATCAAGGGAAATAAATGCTTTCAAAAATGTTTGAACTTTTTTTTTTAAATTTTTTATATCATGTGACAAAGTAGAAGCATATCGTTTTATAAAATATAACATGATATAATTTAGGATAAATTTTCAATTTAATTTGAAATATAGTTTGTAATGTAAAATAAAAAAAATTTCGAGAAGCTCATTCAAGAATTAAACAAAAATTTAATAAAATTTCTAATACATGAGAACTTGTGTAACATCAATACAATTCTAGGGACCACGCACCATAACTATGAAATATATCGAATATCTAAAACAAATTATAATACTTCCTCATGTGTTTTTAACTTGGATGAGGGTTTCAGAAAAACAGTGACACTAGTCACAAAGTGAGTTTAAGTATTTATTGTTTCAACTTATGTATGTACTGCTATACCATCTTCAAACTATTATGCATGAAATAAAAGGTTGTTTTTTGTTGTATACTAATGTAGAATTTTTAGCGCTGATTTAAAATAACTATTGACATGTTATTAATTTCTAAAATTATTTTTAAAAAAGTTTTTTTATACATCCTGTGTTACAGCATTATTTTTACCACAATAATGCTGAATATCTCACAATTTTTATTTCAAATACTAATAAAAATATAGAATTTTAGAGTTTTTTACTCTGATTATAATTAAAAACTTACCGAGATAATTCAAAATTTTATTGCCATAAACCCTTATTTTTTTATGTTGCACCCTGTTCAATTTCAAGGTATTTTATGCATACTTTTTTCTTACCATGCAAGTATAAAAACTAGAATTTGAAATGTTTGTAAAAAAATTCTCAATTTTTTTCCAAATGTATTTGTTTGTAGTCTTTGTGAAAGAGCTATTATAAGAGAAATTTGTTTGTAACATGAATTATTAAAATTGTTAAGCAAAGCAAAAGTATGTTAAAAATGCTGTTTGTATACATGTTGTTAGTTTAATAAAATTCTGAATGGAAATTTCAGTTTCAAATTATTTGTGAAAAATGTTTATTTATAAGAATTAAGAGAGTAGGGTAGACTGGGGGAATGGCGCCACCTTAAAGGAAATTGAATTTTCATGCAGAATTGCGTTGCAATTAATGTAAATTGTAATGAGCATTGTTCATAATTACCTATCTTGTATTGATTTTTTAAAATTTAATCTTTAATAGAAACTGAATAAAATTGTTTTTTCTAAAAGCTTGTACAGTGGCGGAATTACCCCGGTGCCTGGGGCAATGCTGCCACACCACTGGAGTTTTGTCGTCGCATCAATAAACAAAGCAAATATTCTATGGAAAATGGTATAATAAAGCAATATATATATAGTACTGAAATAGGCTTAATTAACCTTGGAATTTCAAATTGTACAGGTTGTTGTGTCACAGTGTACAGCTACACTTTTATTAACTTTCCTTTTGCAACCAGCTGGGCAGTGTTTTTTTTTTTTAAAGTTTGGTTGGTCTATTTGGCCATTTTAGTTATTCTTTTCCGGATAAGTGGCATCTGGAACGAAAACTAATAGGTTGTAGGGCCAATATATGAAATTTCTATTTTACGGGTTATGTCGCCTTCCTTTTGAAGGGTGGCGGCATTACCCCAGTAAGACAAAATGGCATAGACGGCTTGTTTAGGAGAAAGTAGACAGTCTATACCTCTCCCGACCTTAACTTTGCAGTATACAAATGTACTACGAGAAAGAGGGTAAATAGTTCTCATTTTTGATGGCGAGAATCGAATACAAAAAGGTATTTAACATTCAATAAAAAAATTTATTTGTTATTTCAAGACATAAATTTATTATTTTTATTAGTTAAGCTTCAGTTAGAGTGTTATTTTAATTATTTTTTTCCTTCGATTTTGACGTAACAGGGCGCACGAATATCAGGGTCAAATTATCAACCAATCGGAGCAGGTGAAGCTTCGGCGCCAGCCGCGTTGTTTACGCAAATTCCTCCGCATAGTACATTTCTCTGCTGCAAACTTAAGGTCGGTTTTGGTATAGCGTCGAAACTAACAACTTGATAACATAGCTAAATAATTACTCTTTTCAATGATTTGTAACTGATTTATCTAACTTAGGGATAATTGTCACTTATCTCTTATAATTTCAGAAGGCTCAAAATTAGATGAAAATCACTAGAAACCGTATTTTTTAAAGATTACCTTTTACCAACACACCCCACGGCCATTAGCGTCTCTACTACAAATTACTTTGTTTCCTGCTACAGGTCAGAGCTCACAGCCCCCATCCCACACACACCGCTGGCTGGATACAAGGGGTGGCGGGATATCCCCGGCCTCCGCAAAATTTAGAATTGAAATTTCATTGCCACATTTGTCAAAGAAACATCGCATATCATGCTGACATAGACATGTCAAAAATGACCTATTTAATCATATCTACAGATGTTACACAAAATAATGAATAATACAGAAGTTCTAAAGCCAAAGTTGCTTGCGCCGAAGCTCAGATATACTTATGAACTCATTCATTCATTCCCTTGTAGTTAACTCTTTAATTCATTCCCTTGTAGTTCTGAAAGAGTGACAGAAAAACATTATTTTAAAATTCGCAGAAATAGAAATATTAGTTATAGATTGATATAAAATAGGTAATGAGTAAATTGGACTTTTTCTTCAGAATTAAAATTTTGTAAAACAAAATAGAAATATGCATACAATACATGCATACAATTCACTAATAAACTGTCGATTTTTACTTAAAGCAAACGGGAAATTTTGTCTGGTGATTTTCTGTTGAACTAGTTTTCTTTGGGACTAGTACTTCAAAATCAACGGAAACTAATATACGTTATTATTTTAACTACTATCTGTTTTATTTTCATATAATTCATTTCTGATTTTTCTGAAATATTTTCCTCTTAATTTTAGTGTCCTTCTTGAACTTTATAAGTTTTTAATAGTAAAAACTGCATTTTATATTTATAATTTAATGAAATTTCTAAACTGAACCTGTTATTATTTTATTTAATAACTTTAGTCATTTCATTATTTTTATTACATGCATAATACCAAATAAATGTTTTTTTAATCAATTATCTTTTGCTATTTTTAAATTAAACTACAAAATTTAAGTAAAAATTTTTTTTTAATATTTTAAATAATGATCTGCAGAAATGTGTCATTAAACTAGTTTTAAAAAAATATTGTAAATAACAAATTTGTGCACAATATTTTATTAAGATTTTTTTGGTACACTTTTCTTTCCAAGCTCTTATATGAATCGTTAAATGTAAACAGGAGTGAAGGGACGTTTTTTACTTTGAAGGACTCGTGAAGTCAATGTCAAAGCTCCTTCTACACCAAGTTAGGACCAGAGACATAACATAGAGTGGACTGCGCATTCATAGTAAAGCAGCTTAGGGATGGAAAACCAAAACCGGTTTTCAAAAAGCCGGTGGTCCCGGTTTTGACTGAAAACCGGTTTTTTTTGTATGAGGCCCTTTGGAACCGAAAACCGGTTTTTTAGGGAAAAACCGATTGAAAATGGAAAACCGGTTTTTTCTGGAAAACCGCCATCCCTTGCAGATTAGCATTATGTCCTAAACATCATAAATCGCCAAGAGGAGAAAGGTTGCTACATATGGCAACTTAACGCTACCGTTTCGTTACGAACTATTCCAAATTTTTGCCAGACCTGAATATCAGCTAGCAAACCGAATTGGAGACTACCATCAACACCCAAGTCACGTGGGTTTCTACCAATCACGGCAGCTTGAATTTTTTTTAATGTTTTTGTAGACGATTTTTTGAGCATTGTTGGTATTTTTCTCTTTTGGCTTTTATAATAAATATTTAATTACATTCTTTTAATCTCTGAGCATGAATCGTGAATGTTTTTCTCTTAATTCAGTAACGTTTTGTGCAAGATGCCAAATGCTTGTGAATTCCTAATTGTAAAGAGGGGTATAAAAAAGGATTAGTCACACTTCACGGGTAAAATTTATTTAGTTCTGCATACTTTTAGTAATTGTGTGTTCTTCATAAACTATAATTTCTATCGAGGGAATTTATTCTAAAAGCTCTTTAAGAAAAGGTTATTTTAACTTAAGCACTCAGAATTTTAGCTAAATAGTAATTTTTTCCCCAGCAACTTGAAAGGCTTCTACCACTTTTGAATAATAAAATAATATAATTTCTTAGGATAAAAATTTTAAGAAATATCAGATATTTTTTTGGGAAAGGTAATATAATAAGAAATTCGTTTTATAATTATTTTGATAACACAATTTTCCCTTTTATACTGAAGAATCATATCCATGATTAAATCAACGTTGTTAGAACTCTAATTATAATAAATATTTTGGGCCAAGTCAATTAAATTAATGGTCTGAACATTAGACAGCTTAGAAGTAGAATATTTTTTTACAATTTGGTCGAAACGAAACCTGTTTTTGCAATCGTGTTTGAGTTATTTATATTTAAAAAGTAGAACATTTGCTGAATTTGGAATATATTGATGTGTTTTAGAAAGTTGATTTATTCCAGGTGAAATAAAGGAAGAAGCCATATTTCAAAAAAAAAATTGATTTTTTTTAAAATCGGACCGTTAGAACGAAAGTTATAGAGACGGCAGAAAATGTTCACCATGTCAATTACCAACTTATATTACAGCAACACTCTACATAAACCTACTAATGTTATTTTAAATTAATTTTTAATAAAGAGTCCACATTCAATTGTTCAAGTAATCTTAAATAGACTCACAAAATCAAAGAAATAATCTGATATCTATTAAGAGGATCTTAAAATACCAGCGATTCATCCTTGCTCCTTTCCAAGCTTCTTTATCATAACATTAGATTGTCGGCCTCTGTGTTCAGGTCGTTGTGGAAAAACTCGCCAAATGGTAAACTCGCCATAGATGCGAGCCAAACGCGACACAGTCATGTGACTGTGTAAGTTAGATGTTTAGGACACTTTAGGTTTGCCAATGCGCAGTCCACTCTATGTTATGTCTCTGGTTAGGACACACCATACATTCGATCGGAGCCAAGGTTTTTCCCGCTAGAGGCGCTGCGGTACGCTGAAGGCCGAAAATGACGAAAAAGCGTTATGTTCCGGGATGCAAATCTGGATATAAAACTGAAATTAATCGTCGATTTTCCTTGTTAAAGCACCTAATAATGAAGAGGATCTCAAATTATGGCAGAACAATATCCCTAAGAAGGATCGTCTGCTTAAAAGTACCACCATGGTGATTTTTTTAGTTTTTAATGCACACTAGCTTTTTCCCGCTAGAGGCGCTGCGATACGCTGAAGGCCGAAAATTTACCGAACCAGTTGAGCCACTCTCTCCCATAGACATCCCGCGTTATTTCCCAACTTGGTGTGGAAGGAGCTTTGTCAATGTGCTAATGGATCGTTTTTAGAGAAGAAAAATAAGCTGTTGAGAAAAATGAATACTTTCGGGATGTGACCCATTTGTACATTTCTCCAAAACAATAACAGATGGCAGCACGATCTTAAATTTCTTATTCAGTTGATTTGGTATCGATTTGGGCATTAAAATTTTGGTGGCGCATCAAGTCAAATTCATTAAAGAAAAGCTCCCGCATGCAGAAAATTTTTAAGATTCCTTTTAATACCTCTAATTTTGCTTGTAATTTAAATCCACGGTCAAGTGACGAGGTCGACATCTCAGCTGGCGCCCAACTGAACCTCGAATGATTAATTCATGTTCAAACAGGCAATATAATTCCAAAATTTGTCCACATCTCCAAGGATTCTTTCTAGCCTAGAAACTTTTAGAAATTAAATTCTTAATGAAAAAGTTTCAGACACGCACCTTTGACTTACATTGTTGACCAAATGTAAGTGCTGTTGGCCAACTTCATACAAACCAAGTGCTATGTTGACGTCAAAGTATTAAATTATTAAAATCTCTAAATAAAAGGGCTGTGAGGCGCCCTGTGGTCAGAGTAGCGATCTACGGATCGGAAGGTCCCGCGATCGAAACCTGGTCGCTGAAAACTCACCGAGTATATGCAGAGTACGTGCTCGTTAAATCTGTTGGGTCCGAAAGTCCTGTGGGCGGTCATTGCGCAGTTTCTTACGGGTACAGGTTCCTGGAGACTCCCTCGGACTTGTCTAAATTGTGGAGGTGGCGCGTGATAGATGGCAGCATCTGTCACGTATATGTGTGCATGTGAGTTTGCTGTGACTGTCTTACTTGAAGGTTTATAAGCGGCTCTCTGAGCAAGCCACACAAGCCTGAAAATATATGTATATCAACCAACCTAAATTAAATATTTAACAAAAAACTACTACTTTTCTCCTGTCCGGGGTCTGTTCTGTTTTGTGTTGCGGACGAGAGACGATTGTTTGCCAATATAGAAGTTAAATTTAGTTTCGAGGTCAAATAGTTGGTAAATACAGCAGCAAAGCGGCTGATCTGATGCAGATAGAGTTTTTTTGTCGTTTTCCATCCAATTGCTTGAAACTGTATTCGGAAATTCCACGAGGTAAGATATTTTTTATCGGTCGAATATAGCTACTACGATGAAACCTAACAGATGATAGGGTTTATCTAGTTGATTAACCGATAAGCAACATGTGGCCGGTGTGTGTTCTTTTATATCAGAAAGAAAACTTATATTTAACTCTTCTAGTCATTCAATTGTACATGTTCCATTCCTCCAGTTTGTTTAGCTTGTTTAAAGATTGGTGCGGTAAGATAAACAGTAATTGTTCTCGAAAAACGTTGTTCAGAGATTTAGAGTTGTGCCATGGGATCCCAAACATTTCATGCTTAGTGTTATGTGCAATGCATTCCATTTCATGTATGTGTTACAAAGCTGTAAAGTTGCATTTCATTGCTGAATTCAATTTGCGCAAATATATGTTGACACTTGCATAGTGTGCGAAACTAGTCTTTTCACACGTTTTGTCATTGTCTATCATAGTTCCCATCAACTTTCCACTTTATTTTATTGAAATGTTTTCTAGGTAAGTTAAATTTAAAATTTACAACTGATAAGAAATATATCATAATAATGTCTTGGGAAGTGTATTCTATGTTTTATCCATTATGTTTTAAGAGCTGTCTGCAAAATGCCTTGTTTTTATGTGACTGCTTGCATATTATATCTATGGTGATCCAAAGTCCCGAAGCCGCAGACATGATATTTTGTATAAGTGACAACTTCTCCACTTGATTGTGATTCAAAATTATGATGAATAATGATTAAATTGCCAACAGACCTTGTGTAGGTTCAGTGCAACTTAAGTTTAACCAAATCATTATTATTTTAGTTATCAGGTCACTGCAGGAGTATTCTTGCTAAAGTTTTAATAACGCAGGGGAACACTCAGATGATTTGGTGCTTAGCATTTTTGAACTAACATAAGCTATATTTGGATAGCCAATTCTAAGTATAAAATAAGTTTTTCTCGGTAGAAATTTACTGTACGGTAACCATTGGCGAACTTTCCGAAATCGCGCCAGAAGTCCGTATTCTGGCGACTTTTGACGTCATGCTCTCTTCACTAGATGACGTTTTACGGCAACCCTATCTAACCATTATGCGTTTTGGTCAGATCAGACAGGTTGCCATCAAAAACTATTTATCGCCAAATCGGAAAATGGCGCCAATGGTTACCGTACAGTAAAGGTGAACCGTTTTTCTCTAATAGCTCTACTTTTTGATATATTCATGTATTGTTCACACTGTTGTTTCAACTTAATTTTTTCAGGGATTTATCGCCATTTATCATTACTAAGATGCCAGTCACAACATCCAAAGGAAACTTTGGCCCAAGAGAGGTAGAATTGTCGAACTATGTGAAGATGCCTATTCTCGGACTAGGTATGCATTTTTTCTTCATTAATATGTTACAAATTAAATCATTCTTTTTACATTAGTATAAATTATTTGAAAAAAATTCTGGAAGAAAGCAAATACAATTATTTACTTGTATAATTAAAGAGCTTAGTGGAAGAATGTGCTAAGTGACAAAAGGTGTAAAACAGGAAAGTGAGCTTTACAGTTCTTCATTTGCACTTATATGCATGTCATCTTAAAAGTTTTTTTCTTGATTTCATTCCTAATTTAATTTGCATTTACATATTGTAGGCACTTCTCATAGTGGTGGATACTCTCAAGAGGCTGTAGTTTATGCTTTAAAAAACTGCAATTATCGACTGATTGATACAGCAAAGCGTTATGGGTGTGAAGAATTTTTGCAATGTGCTATTCATGTAAGTCCCTTTTATAATCAGTTGCCTCAATAATTGTAAGAAGACACATTAGAGCAATAATATAACCTACCATATATACTCGTGTATAAGCCGACACATTTTGGTCAAATTTAGTGCTGTAAAAAATGGGGTCGACTTATACATGAGGCATCAAATTTCCGGGAAAAAAATCCCTAATCCTTAAACTAAAACTAAATTTCAATCAAACTTAAGATTTAACTACTATCTTTTAAAAATAAAGACACAAAAGCAGTTAAATTCTGAAGATGAAATACTATTGGTATCTATTCGCAACCATAAAGATGCTTAGATATTCCACCATAAAGATGCTTAATTGTTAGTTCTTGGCGTGATGTGTATTTGCACGTGTAGGTCTGGCACAGGGCAGTTCAGTCAACCAGCCTTCAAGAGGCGTAAAGAAACGTTGTCAATCCGTGACCTTGGCAGCATGGTCTTCATGTTTCACTGAACATAGTTTCAACTTAGCTTCTCCATTCAGGGTCAGCAATGTCAAGGACATCAAAGCGGAAACCTGTTTTTGTTTTTATTAGGGTTGAAATTTTGCTTGCAAGTAAAAAAAAATTATGGTTCCCTCATGAGCCGGTTTCTTCTAATATTTTCTTCAGAAGGCTCTAGCTTATTTCCTACCTCGACTTATACACTGGTTTTTGATTTTGGAAGGATATTTTGCTAAAAAAAGGGGGTCGACTTATACACAGAGTCAGGTTATACACGAGTATATAAGGTAGTTATTTTGCGATTTTTCGTGATTTATTTACAAAAATCTTTATTTTTTATCTGGGTGTTTGATAATTAATGTCCTATTTTTCATCTTTATCAAAGTGATTTTTTTAATATAAACAACAAACATTAATCAATGATATGTTCTGTTGGATGGCCTTTTGTCACCTTTCGGTAAGTTGAAAATATCCATGGAAGAAGATTTGGATTTCAGAAGCAAAGATTTGGTTTTTAGAATCAAAGAACTGCTCCAACTCATTTTTAAGGACACCATCAGATTACCATTTATTTCGATCCCTTTGAACCATTTGAATGGTAAAATCTTTAGATTCCGATCAAGATAAGCCAGTGCTATGGGGTGGATGTGGCATCAGTTCCTAATTCAGCTCCACTAATTTTTTACGGGTTGTCAAAGATGTGTGGGGTCTGGGGTTATCATGATGAAACATAACTCTTCTGCCATTGGCCAGTTCAGGGCATTTTTTTAACCTCTTCATTCAATTTTGATAGTTTACGACAGTAGACATTTGAATCAATGGATTGGTTAGTTGGAAGCAGATCAAAGTAGACTATAATCTTGCAATCGTACCACATAGAAAGCATAATCTTCTTTTGGTGCATATTGGCTTTAGATGTCGATTGTGAGGGTTCATCTTGCTTGGTCCATGATAGTTTTTGGACTATGTGATTGTAAACAATAATTTTTCATCACACGTTATGATTCTTTTGAGAAATGAGTCGTCTTTGTTACGATTCAGCAAAAATACACATATGTTAATGTGAGGAACCCAAACATCTAGTTAGTTTAATTACTAAGAGGTTTTTAATGCGAGTAAAAGATTGAATTTGTTATGTCGAGCTTCTCTGCTATCTCTCGGGTTGTCATACGCCGGGTTACCTTCGTTAATGGCTTTATTTTGTCGTCAGCAGTAGTGGTTTTACGAAAAGTACGGAGTGAATGTTGCATATCAAAATTTCCAGCACGAAAGCAGACAAACCAACGCTGACACTGGCGTTCAGTAAGCCAGTCCTCACCATAAACTTCACACCAATTCTTTGGAGCTTGCACCGCATTTTTGCCTTTCGGAAGTAAAACAATAAAATATGATGATAATGCTCTCTGTGAGAGTCCATTTTCAACTAAATTTATAACCGACTTGTTGTTTACTATTGACGCTCTGGTTTTGACTACAGAAAGTCTAATGTCTAATCTTAAGAATAGTAGACAATAATATGAGCCCTGCAACACTACATTAAATATGCAATTCAAGTGATCTATGAGAAAAAAACTACATTAACTATCAAACAAAACGATATCATGGTTTTAGGAGAAAATGACCAAAGAACTTTTTTCTTTGAATTCTGTAACCTTTTAATCCTCTAATGCATACTGTTGCCGTATGGCAACAAGTAACATGATTCACTTTATTCTATTAAAGTAAAGCTCCCTCTTGACAAATCTGTCTTTTTTTCATATATTACATTCCATTTTGAATATTTAGTTACAAATAACCCTCATAGATGACAGTAGTATAAGTGTATTCAAAATTAAAGAGTGAAGTTATTAACTGTTATAAAATTACGTCTTTCGCAGTATTCAAAGAATAATACAGCGCGTCCCAAAAGTTTACAGACAGCTATTTTTTTCAAGTTTAAGCAAGTGTGAATGATGAAATAATTTATGCAAATATCTAAGAGGGTTTTTCAAATAATAAAATGCTCATACAACTATGAGAAATCATAAATTTATTTTTAAAAAATAAAAACAAAAAATGCTGTCCCAAAAGTTTATAGACAAAAGGTGTTAAGAGCTGTTTTCATTAAGTAAAATACATATTTGCATATTCTATCATTTGTACACGTGACATAATAGCTTCCTGAGACAAAAACTAGTGTGTTGTTTCTTTTTTGATCGATTGCAAAGATGCCTGACAACGTGCAATTTGGGAAAAATGAAATTTTACAAATTCATTGTTTAAAAGCTCGTGGGATGAGAGTTGTAGATATTGCTAGAGGAATTCCGCGTAGCAAAGCTAGAATTTATCAAATCCTAGCGGAAGGTGACAATTTCGAACCAAAATCTCGTCCTGGAAGATCTAAAAAGACAACAAAGAGGCAAGACAGAGAAATGTTGAGACTTGTTTTGACCGAAAATTTGTCTGTACGATCTACAGCCAAAGAAATTACAGCTTCAGTATCAAAATCTACAGTCCACCGAAGGCTAAAAGCAAGTAAGTTTTTTAAATATCGTAAAATACGTCGCACAGCAAAACTTCATAGCAAAAACGCCATAGAATGCTCATTGCTCAAGTTAGGTGGGCAAGTAATTACATACGTTACAAAGACGAATGGCTAAGTGTGGTTTTCAGTAACGAAAAAAAGTTTAATTTAAATGGATGGAAGTACTACTGGCATGATCTTCGGAAGGAACCAAGGTCCTTTTAAAGCAGGCAACAAGGAGGGGGGCTCAGTAATGGTGTGGGGAGCCTTCTCCTTCAACGGAACAACTTATATAGCTTTTTTGAAAGGTAGACAATAATCTGATGTTTATCAAGAAACTCTTGAAGCCCACTTACTTCCATTTGGAGAGTTGCTAGGGGAAATAAATGGAAATATTAGCAAGACAACTGCTAAATTCATGTGTCCAACTAAACTATGCAGTGGTTTAGACGCCACAATGTTAAAGTTATGGAGTGGCCAGCCTTAAGTCCTGACCTGAACCCCATGGAAAACCTTTGCAGAATACTTTCGAAGGACGTTTATGCAAATGGGGGCCAATTTGCAACAGTTCAAAATCTAAAGATGCAAATCTGACAAAGTTGGTTTAATTTGAAGCCCTGAATTCTCCAAAGTCTAGTTTTTAATATGCCTTATCGCGTGAGTTTTTCAAGTGATAATGAAGAACGGTTTAAAAATTTGAACGATAGGGCAAAAAAATGGAAAAATTGAATTGGAAAAATGGACTTGTCTATAAACTTTTGGGACACTCAAATTTCATTTTTTACGAAATCTGTGATGTTGTTATTTTATTTGTGTACAGTAATAATATTGTACTGATATTTTTGATAATTAAAAAAAAAATTCTTGCGAAGCGTTTTCCTGTCATAAAATTGAAAACAAACACAACAGTCCATAAACTTTTGGGACGCGCTATAATATTAGTACTAAATACAAATTAATAGTTTTGAAAAAATAATTATAGTTCAAGAGGGTTATTTTAAAATATATGTAGTTTTCTAGTCATTCTTATCAAAATTGAAATTTTGTAGTTTTTTCCATATGGCAAAAAATTTAAATTTATTAAATTTCATAGCAATTTTTTTTTTTTTGTATTTTTCACATAACGTATGAGTATTAAAGATATAAATATATATTTTTTGGGGATGAAAAAAAAATGTCATGCATTACAGGGTTAAGGGAACATACATAAATTACGTCACGCAAAATGTAGACTTTTTTACCCCTCCCTTCCCCCTATGTCACGCTGCATCACTTTTGATCAAACCCCTCCCCCTAAAAATATGTCACGGTGTTGTACCCCAACCTCCCGTTCAAAGAAAAAATTAATTTTAATACTTCCCTTTGTGTTACTGAAATTTGAAAAAAAATGCACATTTTTTAAAAAATTAATTTGAAAGAAAAAAATGTAAAATTTATATTGGTTAAGTAATTTATTCATAGAAATATACTAAGATTGTAGTATTTACATTTACGTTATCCAAGGTCTAACTAGCCATTCTCTAATGTAATGACTTCTTAAAAAGTTGGTCTGAGAGAAATCAGAACTGTGTCTAGTTCTGGGTGTTCGTCCAGGTAGCTGCCAGTCCTGTAATTGGTCAAGATAGTGTCGCAATTTTGCGTGTTACAAAGAACCGTTACGAAAATGTTTCTAAAATATAGGAGACTAATTATGCCAACGTTGTTGCATATAATAATTTCCCCATTCTATTTCTAAAATAAAATGTTTCTTATAAAAAAAAAAGGCTTCAAATTTTAAACTTCATTTCATGTAAAACAGATTTTCCGTGCAAAATTGGAAATTTTTGAATCATCAAGCAAGCAATTAACCCACCCCCCTCCATGTCACGATC
The DNA here is from genome assembly GCA_023701765.1 of Hylyphantes graminicola. Lineage (NCBI taxonomy): Eukaryota > Metazoa > Arthropoda > Arachnida > Araneae > Linyphiidae > Hylyphantes > Hylyphantes graminicola. Next base: position 4,651,400 of record CM043123.1, read on the forward strand.
CGTCATGCTGGCACATACCCCTCCCTCCCCCTATCAGTGTGACATAATTCATGTACGTCCCCTAACATGAACTTAATTTAAAGTATCTAAAATTTGCTTCTTCATTTATATTTTATGTATTTTGCTTTAGCTAAGTGGTGTTCCTCGAGAAAACATTTTTTTAACATCAAAATTATGGTGCACTGATTATGGAGCCTCTACAACTCGAGAAGCATTTTATGGCTCATTAAACCGACTTGGTGTGGATTATTTAGGTTTGATATGTTTTCAATAATCATTTTAAATTAAGTATTATACAAATGCATTTTCTAATTATTTTTTTTAATTTCATTTCAAATGGTGACGCTTATTTAACTTGAATTTTCATAGATGGCAAATTGACTGAAAAAAATACTACCTAATGATAAAATATATTTTGAAAAAAAAATCTACAGTCCATTTGTGAAAATCTGAGAATCTTGTAACTAACGAATTGCCAGATTATCGCCAAACATACTCTATACAGGGTTTCTGCCAAAATAAACAGTCCCTAAGTTTTTCCTGACTCCATAAATCACATCTCCAATAAAAAAATTCAAATTAAGACTACTTGAAAGTTGACAACACAGACATAATAAACTATTATGTTTGTGTGGACAGTTTTCAGATTGCGTTAATTTAATGGGCAAGTGCACAAATGTAACAAAAATAAATTATTGTACCATAAAATTATTTCAAAATGTACTATGTAAATGAAGTGAAAAATCTTTCTGCATTAATGCAAACTTGTTGCAGATGTGAAGCTCTATGTATTAATTTTTTTTGATTAATTATTCCAAGGCAAATTATTCCATTTTTTTTGTTCTCGAATATGTGCGCCTTGCAATTGCATTCTTTCTCCTAATAGGGGGTTATGTTCGCATTAAAAAAAATCTTAAAAAGCAAAATTTGAACCAAAATTACAAATAAGTAATAAATTTTAGTGATCCAAAAATCATGCTACTTTGGTTATCAGGACATCTAAAAGCTCCGACGATATGAAAATTTAGGCGTTCCGAAAGTCGGGAAACTCCAGCAATCCAAAAGTCGCAAAACTATGTTGATCCGAAAGACACGAGACTACAGCAATCGGAAAGTCTCAAAACTCCAGCAATCTTAAAGTCAGGAAACTCTGGCCTTCCAAAACTCCAGCTATCCAAAAGTCATGAAACTGTGGCGTTCTGGAAAGCCCTTATAAAATCTTTAAAACCCCATATATCTACATCAATTTTAGCGACTTTTGGTAGTTATTTGAACAAATTCATGACTTTTCATGACTTTTTTTATACGTGCAGAAACCCTATCTGTATTTACACAGTTTTTGCTAATTTGGCAAGCTATCTAATTTCTTACGTGTTGCCAAGTTTCTTTGGAGTAATTAGTATTTTTAAACCTTAACTTAACCTTCTTTAAGTATGAACGTAAGGAAATTGTAGTTCCATTTTTAACTTCTGAATAAAGCTAAATCAGATTTAAAATAAAAAGTGAAGTATTTAGTTATAAATTTGCCCCATAGACTTTTATTATGAGCTTGTTTCACCAGTGAACTTTTTGGTGCAGCGTTAACCCAACCAAAACTTTAAAGAATGCATCTGACTAAAGAGTCTAGTTAGTTGGCTACTTTCTCTCCATGATCTCTGGACCAATTTTTCTGAATAGTATCACATGGGTTTTGTTCACTCAGGCTATCTCCTTATCTTTAATGGAATCTAGTTTATTAAAACATTATGGGTCATTCAGAGTCTATGCAGAAGAAAAATTGGGTCTGCTTATGGACCCTTCATAAAATTCCAGGCTTGAAAAACAAACCCTTCACAAAATTCTGTGTGTAATAAACAGACCCAGATTTCTGTAGTGTAGGAAGCACAGGCAGCAGGCACAATCTTTATCAAGCTTTATCAGCAGGAAATTTTAAAATTGGGGAACTTGGAAATTTGGGCCATAAAATAAGTGGAAATTTTTCAAAAAAAAATAGGACTCTGTCAAACAATCATGATAGACACCCGACTTTAACCCTTTCAGTCCCAGTGATGCAATTTGGCATCATCACTTTCAATATTTTTTCCAAATGTTTGTCGCGTTATGACATCTAAACAAACATTATTCGATTATTTACACTTTGTTATATTAAGACAATATTTTTCATTTATCTCTACTATTTTGTTGTTTTCCACAGTTAAAACATTTTGCCACTATTTCAAAAACCATATAAAAAAATTAAAATAATTTTTTTCTCTTATAATTTCTTTAACTCTTATTTTTGACCTAAAATAACCTTATTTTTTGAATATCAGATGTTTTTGTTGTGTAGTAAATTTTTGGGACTGAAAGGGTTAAAAAGGTCTTGATTATAATTCTTTTAAAACACCACATTATTAGGTTATAGGCTCCAACTAAGTGTTTTTTTTTATGTTTAAAAATTAATTTTCCTTTTGTTTGGGGGACCAAATATGCAATTTTACAAGTTATTATTCAATTGCAAAAATTTTGTGCAATGAAGTATTTTAAATATTATTTCTTTTTAGATCTATTTATGCTTCATTGGCCACATGTACCTTCTTCTTGTCTTGACAAATATAAAACCCTAGAAGAAACATGGAGAGAATTGGAACTTCTTTATGATAAAGGCAAGCATTTAAAATAATCTAATAACTAATATGCAGTAAACTCCCGATTATCCGTGGAATTGGGTGGCGTGGCTGCCACCGCAAAGCGATAAAAAAAATTCTTCTGGGTTTTATTAAAGTAAATTACAGTAATCGTATGTAGCATGTAAAAATTTACTTACTTCAAAATGTCTATTACTGTTGTTTCTCCTATGCACTGAAAGCATATTTGATTTTTAGAGAATCCGTTTTCCATCTTTTTAATGAGTTGTTGTTCGTCTTGAACTGTCAAGACAACTTTTTTTTGTTTCTTGCGCATTTCGCTAGCATCAAAATCATTTAAAGCAATTCAATTAAAATAGCGTACAGTTTATTTTATAAGTGCCGCTTTTTGACAAAAACCTGTTTGTGATGTGCACTTGGCTGAACACCAGGTTTTCTATCGTCATTCTTATTTTAATGCATTCGTTGTTCTTGTTAAATGTATTCGTCGTTCTAGAAAGGAATTCGTTGTTCTTGGAATGCATTCTTCCAAAAGGTTTTGAAACAAATATAATTAATTTATTGTGTTTTTTTTAAATAAATTTTTATATTTGAACTGAAAAAAATGGGAGGGGGTGGATAGTGGCCCATCCGCAAAGCAGATAATTCTTCTGTGTATTTATGTGTACTGATTGCATGAAATATTTTTATCAGGCTGTTTTGCTCTAATTGTAACAGAATCGTTGGGTTTGGAATAAAACACCATACTTGGTTACAATGGTTTAGCTACTTTTCTGCAGTGAAGCGAAAAATGAATAGCATATGGATTTGTTTATTTGTGTTCTCCAAATTTGCCAAAAGGACTCAGTTATATGCTCTTTGCCATTGAGAATACTTTTCATTATTTTATCTATGCATTGCTTATTATAAAAAATGATGGAATTTTTAACCTGACATAAAAATCTCATTCCTTTTGTACTTTACAGGCATGTGCCGTGCAATTGGTGTAAGTAACTATGATGTTGACGATCTTGAGAGGTTGATGGATAATGCTAGCATTACACCCCATGTAAATCAGGTGGAATTTCATCCTTTCCAAAATCCAATGGAATTAAGAGAATTCTGTAATGAAAATAGAATTCAAATGGAGGTATTTTATGTGTTCATTATCTTAATTAACTTGTGACTATAATAAGAGCCCCTTTATTAAATATTTAAGTTTTTCAATATATATGTTTTATTTTAATCATCTTTAACAATAAAATACTCAACAACTATCATATATCCTTTGTGAATTGCAAAACCTGTATAACTGTAAAAAATATATATGTTTTTTTAATATTGAATTTTTTTGACCCAAATATACAAATTAAGCCCCCATAACTCTGAATGCATCTTTTATTATTGAAACTTATGATTTTCGGAGCATTAAAATTTTCAATTCTACTATTAGTATGCTTACTAAAACAAAAGAAATAGTTTATTTTCTACTAATTATTGCTAAATTTTCAATTATTTTATAAGAAATTAAAACATTATGTAATTTTTAATATAAATTTTCCTAAATTAATAACAAATAAGTTCTTGGTTTTATTATTTGTGGTTGTTTATTTAATTACAAAATATTTTTTAGGGTTACTGTCCTCTTGGTAAGGGGAAACTTTTGGACGAAAAAGCTGTTCTAAGAGTTGCAAAGCGTTGCGGAAGAACACCGGCACAAATTTTGGTTAGATGGTCAATTCAGGTAAACAAGCTGATTAGCTCTTAATTGTTTGTAAATAAGTTCGAATTAGAATTTTGATGCATTAAAAAGTGTAACACTTAAATTATTTATTTAAACATTTGATTTTATAATTTTTAATAGACAGTGCAAAATGAGTTTTTTTTTATTTTATGTATAATTTGTATATTGTTGTTAATGTAAAAAGGATCAAAACATAAATCGTATGTTTATTAACAAATTTAGAGAAAAATACATTGTTACTGTTTTGTGATGTTTATCTGTAAGATACATACCGGTTGCAAAAATTTAAATCAAATTTTCTATATTTCCTCAAATTGATCACCAAAAAACCTTAAATTTGCTTGTGGAGTTAATATAATTCAAATATGTTTGTTAACATCACTGCAAAGCATAATTATGTCCGGATTATATTTGTCATCACTAGGCGAAAGATAGTTCCCAATAATGCAAAAACTGCATAATCTTTAAAATCTATGTATGGAAGTTCATCTGTCACATCTGGGATTACTAGGTGTTGATTAAATATGGTACAAAAGGGTAGATGAAATAGGTATAGCGTTTAGTTTGTCTAACCATTAAGACTATCGTGTTTATTGAGTTTTGAAGTCCAATGAACTTGAACTCATAAGAACTGTTGGTAAAATAACTATGAATGTTATCAGAATGTCTATTATTATTGTGTCGGAACCACTGTAGTTGAGAGTTAACATAGTCGGATACCTTAAAGTATAATTTCCTTATTATAATTCAGATTTTTTTCTTTTAAAGAATAAAGTTGTCACTATACCAAAATCAACTCAAATGAAAAGAGTGAAAGAAAACTGTGAGGTGAGTAATTAAAATGTGATATTTCTGTTTGGGATTAGTTTTTCTCTCTTGTGTATTATATAGAGGAACAACTTCATTGAAAATATATATGAATTGATGCATGTACAAAAATGATGAGGGAAAAAACCCTTATGTAGTTTTTTAATTCTTTTCAACGTAGAAAGTACTACCATATATACTTGTGTATAAGCCGATAAATTTTGGACAAATTTAGTAACATACAAATCAGGGACACAAAACATCAAAACAAAACACAATCAGGGTCACAGAAAACATCAAATTTCCACACAAAAATCCTCCATCCTTAAACTAAATCTAAATTTTAATCAAACTTAAGTTTTAGATACTACTATTAAAAATAAAGACACAAAAATAGTTAAATTCAGAAGATGAAGTAAGATTGGAATCTATTCACGATATCCAACATTAATTTTTAGTTCTCGGCATGATTCGTATTTTGCAGTGTAGCTCAAGTACAGGGCAGTTCAGTCAACACCTCTTCAAGTGTGTGAAGAAAACATTGTCGGTCCGTGACTTTCGCAAAGAACAGTAGTGTGTTATGTTCAGTAAAGCGGGCTATGTTCAGTGAAGCATTCTATGTTCAGTGAAGCATGGTCTTCCCTCTTCACTGAACATAGCTTATTCAGTGAAGACTATACTTATCTTCTCCATTCAGGATCAACAATGTCAAGGGCAATCAGAGGCGAAACTGGTTTTATTTTCATTGGAGTTGAAATTTTGATGGCAAAATATATAAATAACGGTTATCGTAAACCGGCTTCTTTTCTTCAGAAGGCTCTAGCCTTATTTTCTACCTCAACTGATACACGGGTTACGGATTTTGGAAGGATATTTGATTTAAAAGTAGGGGCTCGCGAATTGTGCATGGAGTCGGGTTATAAACAAGTATATACGGTAATTCTTTTATTTAAGGACCTGATTTTACAGTAAAAATATCTCCAAATACATATTAGATTGTTCTATACTTTATGGGTTGTGGTAATGTGTTATATATTTTTATTTAAATTTGAATGAAACTATTATTTTATTAGTATATATTGTTTTTTAGGTTTTTGATTTTCAGTTGTCAGATGATGAAATGAATATTCTCAATTATCTGCACGATGGCCGTAAAATAGTTGATGCTTCGAATATACAAGAAAAAATTGACAGCTGTTTACCTGATGGTTACAAACTTAAACTTGCAAATTGTGAACCCAAGATGACCTATTGTAATCGTTGTTGAAAATCAGCATGTAGTGCTTGGATGTTATTCACATAAAACAGATACACACATATTTTATTTTGTTTCTTTATAGTCAGTGTATTCATGTTTTGAAATGCCTAGTTAACTTGGTTGTTACATGGAAGAGCTGTAGAGCGGAAGATATTACTTTATGGATTTTGAGTTTCACCTTTGCCAAAACATGTGACATTTTTTATGTACTAAACTTTTGATCTGTGATAGACAAGTATTACAATGTTAATAAGTTTTGTTTTGTAAAATATGCATCTCTAGTCCTGCTTTAATTGTGGCAGTTCATTAGTTACTGTTTGTAAATTGCAATTGCATAAGACTAGATATGAATTCTTTAGCACTTTCTTTTGCAGATATGTTATTTATTTTCACAAATATTTCTTGTAAAATGAATTGTATATTTGTTGCATGTTTCAAATCTTTGATCACAGTATAGTTGGATGTAAATAAAATGTAAGACTCATTATGTTTAGTGTCAACATTTACTATTCGATTAAAACTTCTAATTTTTCTCATAAACATATCGTAATGTAATGAGTATGGTGTGTACAGTTAAACTTGTTCAATTTTAAGTAGAAAGAATGAGAAAAAAAAAACATGTTCATACTTCTCTGAAAGAACAAACCTCCCTACACCCTCTTCTTTATTTGTCCAATATTGGTGTTGACAATGTTTAGGTTGAAAATCAAAAATGTATATTTTGTGTTTTCTACATGTTTTGGATTGTGCTAATTCTAAAACAGTGGTTTTCAAACACTGGTCCATCTGTGAGTCTGAAACAAGTTATAATGAAATTACCTTTCAAGGTGCATAACTTTAAATGTGTTTGAAGGTTTTTTGTTTTTCAGCAATGTTTTTAAAGCCAAAAATGATCTAAGAGGCAGCTACCACTTGCACTTATGCAATTTTCTCGAAAACCTTAATTTGATGTTTGACTGGTACTCTGAATACCTTTACCGAGTGTTCGTTTTTCTGTTCATACTTTTAAAACCAAAAAATTCTAAGAGGCAGCTACCATTTGCGCAAGCACAATTTTCTAAAATGCCTTATTTTGAAGTCCGACAGATACTAGAAACTTGTTTAAGGGGAGGACATTGTTAGCGACAGCAAAAATGAGCAATTCTTAGTATTGATTTTGAAAGGCTCTAAATAATTAAAAAAAATATGTTACAAAAAAGCAAATTGTACCAAGTTATAAATTGTACTTTTATTATTATGTTTATACCTAGGAATCTTACTTATTTTTTTTTTTTAGAAAAAAGACTTCTTTGAAACATACAATTAGCTTTTTTAGTTCAAGCTGTAGAGTTGCGTCAGACTGACAAACGAAACACTGTTCAAAAATCACTTTTTTTTAAACAAAAACCTCCAAGACATATAGGAAACACAAAATTTCCATTTTGAGTTTTGGACTCATCTTGATGCTTTCATTACCTTTATTCATGTTAGTAAATTGAAAGTAAAAAACAGTTATGGATTTAAATTACTTGCCATTCATGAGTGTTAATTGAGGAAAATTGAGTTTGACATTAA